>ML313333.1:90016-182683 GCA_005239505.1 Nicotiana paniculata
TAGGATTTGCTCAAACACTTCACTAAAAACTCTGAGCCAAACGGACTTACAAAATAAACTCGTTTGTAATCCTCGGACTAACTCTAATCTTTGTAGTTACTAGCCCCTAGCTAATTTCTACAAGCTTCAAGTTAACTCTAACTTGAACAATGCGTACCTATTACAATTGCTTCTATGAAAGCTGAAAAGATACAATATTAAAACTCCTACTACAATCAACTAGACTCAATAATTAATCAGATGGAACTGGTTCTTCTAGTTGAACTGTAGCCATTGAATAGCACAATGATTCTACTAGCAAAATAACTTTAGGAACTTTGCTTTCAGATTTTGATTCACTTAAGCTTTTGTGCATTAAGAATTCCAGCAGAAATACATCAAGTATTTATAGAGTCAGTTGTTGAGCTTGTCGTCCAATTCTAGTCCAACTCTACCTGGGTGAACAAATTCGTATTAAACTCCTTTCTTTTGTTACTTTCCTTGCTTAATTTGACTTCCATCTTCTCATCAGTTTGCAACCTTTTCGCATTAGGAGACAATCTCTTGGTTCATTGATGTTTTACATTCACAAATATCTCCTATGAATATACGGTTCATGTGCCAGCTATTCAGTTCAAGATGTGTGCTCTGATGGACCTGGTTCAACTGGTCAGTCATTTGTCAATCTTCAAAACTATGCAGTGACATGGGTCAACAAACATACTTCCGGAGCATCGAAACATGGAACACCGGATGAATAATCGATAAGTTGGGAGGCATAGCAAGCCTATAAGCCACCTCCTCAACCCTCTGAAGCACCTCAAATGGCCCAATGAAACTGGGACTCAGCTTTCCCCTCTTTTCGAATCTCATAACACCCTTCATGGGCAACACCTTCAGCAACACCTTATCCCCAACCATGAAAGACACATCTCGGACCTTCCGGTCTGCATATCTCTTCTGCCTAGAATGCACCGTGCGAAGCTGCTCCAGAATCAACTTCTCCTTACCCAACGCATCCTGAACCAAGTCTGTGCCCAATAGCCTAGCCTCGCCCAGCTCAAACCAACCAATCGGAGATCTCCACCTCATACCATATAAGCCCTCATACAGAGCCATATAGAAACTCGACTGATAGCTGTTATTATATGCAAACTCTCCTAGTGGCAGAAACTGGTCCCATGAACCACCAAACTCAAACACACAAGCACGCGACATATCCTCCAAAATCTGAATGGTACGCTCCAACTGCCCGTCGGTCTAAGGATGAAAAACTGTGCTCAACTCAACCTGAGTACCCAACTCTCTCTGTACGGCTTTCCAAAACTAAGGTATGAACTGAGTACCTCTGTCGGGAATGATAGAAGCTGGAACCTCATGCAATCGGACAATCTCCCTGATATAAATCTCAGCTAACCGCTCCGTAGAATAAGTAGTACCAACATGAATGAAGTGTGCGGACTTGGTCAGGCGGTCCACAATAACCCATATAGCATCAAACCTCCTCGAAGTCCGTGGGAGTCCAACTACGAAGTCCATGGTGATCCTCTCCTACTTCCACTCCGGAATATCAAATCTCTGAAGCAATCAACCTGGTCTATGGTGCTCATACTGGACCTGCTGACAGTTGATACACCGAGCCACAAACTCAACAATATCTTTCTTCATCCGCCTCCACCAATAATGCTGCCTCAAATCCTGATACATCTTTGCGGCACCCGGATGGATGGAATATCGCGAACTATGGGCCTCAACTAGAATCAAATCTTGAAGCCCATATATATTGGGCACGCAAATCCGGCCCTGCATCCTCATGAACCCATCATAAAAAATAACCACATCCCTGGCATCACCACGACAGACCCTGTCCTGAAGAACAAGCAAATGTGGATCATCATACTGGCGTGCTCTAATCTGATCGTAAAGAGAAGACCTGGAGGCTACACAAGCCAATACCCGCGGGGGATCTGATAGATCCAATATCACCAAATGACCCGCTAAGGCCTGAACATCAAGGGCTAATGGACGCTCTACTACTGGAAGGTAGGCTAGACTCCCCAAACTCTCTACTCTGCGACTCAGGGCATCGGCCGCTACATTGGCCTTCCTCAGATGATATAAGATAGTGAGGTAATAATCCTTGAGAAGCTCCAACCACCTCATCTGACGCAAATATAGATCCTTCTACCTCAGCAGATACTGCAAACTATGATGATTAATGAAAATCTCACACTGCACTCCATACAAATAATGCCACAAAATCTTAAAGGCATGAACAATGGCAGCTAACTTGAGATCGTGCAGTGGATAATTCTTCTCGTGCACCTTCAACTGCATAGACGCGTAGGCAATCACCCTACCGTCCTGCATCAATACTGCTCCCAAACCAACTCTAGAAGTATCACAATAGATTGTGTAAGAACCCGAACCAGTAGGCAAAACTAGTACCGGAGCTGTGGTCAATGCCGACTTGAGCTTCTGAAAGCTCTCCTCACACTCATCAGACCATCTGAATGGAGCACCCTTTTGGGTCAATATTGTCAAAGGAGAAGTGTAGAAGAGAATCCCTCTATAAAGCGATAGTAATATCCTGCCAAACCAAGGAAACTCCTAATCTCTGTAACTGAGGACGGTCTGGGCCAACTCTGCACCACCTCTATCTTCTTCGTATCAACTTGAATACCCCTACTAGACACCACGTGCCCCAAGAAATTTACCGAACCAAGACAAAACTCACACTTGGAGAATTTTGCATAAAGCTTCTCCTCCCTCAACCTCTATAACAAAATTCTCAAATGCTGAACATGCTCTCCCTGACTACGAGAATAAACCAGGATCTCATAAGTGAAGACAATGACGAAAGAATCAAGGTAAGGCTGAAACACGATGTTCATCAATTGCATGAGCGCAACTAGGGCATTGGTCAGCCCAAATAACATAACCCGGAACTCATAATGACCATACCTGGTCCTGAAAGTAGTCTTCGGAATGTCAGAATCCCGAATGCTCAACTGATGATACCCAAATCTCAAGTCAATCTTGGAGAACACTCTAGCTCCCTGAAGCTAGTCAAACAAGTCATCAATACGGGGCAAGGGATACTGGTTCTTCACCGTAACTTTGTTCAGCTACCGATAATCAATACACATACGCATAGACCCATCCTTCTTCTTCACAAACAACACCAGTGCACCCCAAGATGACACACTAGACCGAATGAACCCTTTATATAGGAGTTCCTGAAGCTACTCCTTCAAGTCCTTTAGCTCTGCTGGTGCCATACGATATGGTGGAATAGAAATAGGCTGGGTGCCTGGCACCAAGTCAATACCAAAATCAATATCCCTATCAGGTGTCATGCCTGGCAGGTCTGCAGGAAACACGTCCGGAAAGTCACGGACCACATGAACTGAATGAATAGCGGGAGTCTCACAACGGACATCCCTCACAAAAGCCAGATAAGATAAACACCCTTTCTCAACCATGCGCTGAGCCTTCAGGTAGGAAATCACCCTGCTAGACATATACTAAGAAGAACCTCTCCAATCAACCCTCGGACACCCTGGCATAGATAAGGTCACGGTCTTAGCGTGACAATCAAGCACAACATGACACAGAGATAACCAATCCATGCCCAATATCACATAAAAATCGACCATGCTGAGCAACAGTAGGTCCACTCGGGTCTCCAGACCCCCAATAAATATCGTGCACCACCGATACACACGGTCCAAAACAACAGTATTGCCCACCGGAGTCGACACATGAACAGAGGTGACTAGAGACTCACGTGACATACCCAGAAAATGGAAAAAATATGAATATACATAGGAATATGTAGAACCAGGGTCAAATAAAGCCAAGGAATCTCGACAACAGACTGAGACAATACCTGAGATCACGGCATCTGAGGCCATAGCATCTGGCCTGGCTGGAAATGCATACATGCGGGCCTGACCTCCCCTCGCTCGACCTCCCCCTCTAGGGAGGCCTTTGGCTGCCTGGGCGGGTGGTGAAGTAAATGGAGCTGAATTCGAGGGTTGGCCCCTCTGCTGAGAAGAACCACCAAGACGGCGGGGACAATGCCTCTACATGTGCCCGAACTCTCCACACTCAAAACAACTCCCTGGTGCTGAGGTAGGGACTGATAGAAACCCCTGGAACCAGAACGGCCACTGGAAGACTCATGCATATGAGGGCTCTAATCTGGGGGTTCCTGAGCTACACTCTGAGCTGGGAGGGCCCCAAATGAAGTACGGCATGGCTGAGAACCACGGGGACCATGCCCCGAAGATGCACCACTATACGTTGGGAGGGATGAATGAGGAGACCTGAACGAATGGCCCCTATCCTGCTGAAATTGCCCCCTGAAGGGAGCACCACTAGAACTGCCCGAACCACAAGGCCTCTTGGCCTCACTCTCCTCCCACTCCTGGCGGCGAACCGACTCAATATCTCGGGCTATATCAATAACCTACTCGAATGAAGCACCTGATACTCTTTCCCGAGTCATAAATAGCCAGAGCTGATAAGTAAGACCATCTACAAACCTCCTCACCCTCTCCCCCTCAGTAGGGAAAATCTCAGAAGCATGCCTAGCCAACTCATAAAACCTCATCTCGTACTGAGTAACTGATAACTCTCCCTGGTGCAGCTGCTCAAACTGCCTGCGTTGCTCCTCTCTATGGGACTGAGGAACATACTTCTCCAAAAAGATCGTGGAGAACTGCTACTAGGTGAGAGGCGCTGAACCAACCGGCCTACGCCTCTAAAATGACTCCCACCAAGTAAAGGCAGCACCCGCAAACTGAAATGTAACAAATGAGACCCCACTTGTCTCTAAAATACCCGCAGTACGTAGTATGCTCTAGCACTTATTTAAAATCCCCTGGGCATCCTCGCCCTCTGTACCGCTGAAAGTCGGAGGCTGAAGTTGCTGAACCTTTCCAACCTGCGATGATCGTCCTCAGGCATAGCAGGGACCACATAATCCTGGACCGGAGCAACTGGCTGAGCTGGGGCTGCTCCCGGTGCCTGAATACCCCGTACAACCTGCTCAGGTGTCCGAACAGTTGGAGTCTGATTGCCTCCCCTGACCTGAGCTGTGGTGGCAGTAGAAGACATGGCGACTGCCTGAGTCAAATTGGTGCACGCTGTCAATATTTGAGACAGGGTCTCCTGAAGACCAGAATAACAATAGGCACTGCCAGTGCCTGAGCCTGTCACGCTGGAGCCTCGTCGGCGGGAACCTGATCCTGAATGATATGGGGTTCCTGTGGTACTGTCCCGACTGCTGCATGGGTTGGCCCCCTACCTCTACCACTGCCTCGACCTCTCGCTGGTCTAGCTGATGCCTGGTCACCCTGAACGGTATTGCGTGTCCTCACCATCTGTGAGAGAATGAAATAACGTAAGTTTAGATTTCAAGAATCAATAAATTAGCACGAAAGAGTTCAAGAAAGATAGAAATGTTTCCTAAGAGTTCGGCAGCCTCTCAAAGATAAGTACAGAGGTCTCCGTACCGATCCGCAAGACTCTACTAAACATGCTCATGACCGTTGAGTCCTATGTAACCTAGGCTCTGATACTAAACTGTCACGGCCCCAAATCCTAAACCGACCGTGATGGCGCCTATCGTGGAACTAGGCTAGCCAACAATCACATGTTTACAGTTTCTTTAAAAATCCCAATCAATTTCAAGCATTTCATAAAATATACAGAATTTACTAAATACATTAGGCCAATAAATTGTACAACCAACCCCAAAACCCGGAGCCAACATGTCATGAGCATCTAAGAGAGATAAGACAAAAAGGTATACTATCATAATGCAAAACCTCATAATAAATAGCTAGATACAACAAGAAGGGAAAACAGAGATGTTGCGGACGCTGAACAACTACCTCTATGTCCCGTACTCCGGCTCCGCACAGAATAGATAGCTAATGCTCGGTATCTTCACCTGAATCTGCACACAGGGGTGCATGGATTAATGTGAGTACGCCAACTCAGTAGTAATGAAAATAAATCAAGTTTAAGCGGTAAGAAAACGCATAAAAATTAATATCAACAATTCACAATATGCACAACATTTCTTTCCAACAATATATACATAGATATATGAAATCATCATGCCTTAAAACCAACTCCAGAAACTCCTTTGAAAAATGTACATTTTCAACAATTTCAACCGAAAGATTTAGCATGAAAATGAAATAAATCATAAGTAGACCCTCGGGAAAAAACATGAATCATAAATCGCCCCTCGGGAAGAACATCACTCAAAATCTCACAGCCACTCAGTATCAGCTCCTCGGGCAGCCTCACGGTCACTCACGCCTCCCAGTCACTCATTACTCGGCACTCAGCACTCAGCACTCAGTAGGTACCTACGCTCACTGGGGATGTGTACAGACTCCAGAGGGGCTCCTTCAACCCAAGAACTAATATCAATCCACCTCGTGGCGTATCATATCCTCACAATCAGGCCCTCGGCCTTACTCAGTAGAACCTCTCAAAAGCCCCTCGGGCAAATCAGTAAAAACGGGGTACTCGACCCAAAATATCATTTTTAAATCTCAAAGTAGTGTAAATCAGGCTGAGTTTCGAAAACAGTAAACACAATGTGACTGAGTGAAATCATCAATAAACAGTGAGGAAAACAGTAGTAAAAAGCCCCCAAGGGGTCTAAACAGATCGGCTCGAGGCCCCAAACACGGCTTATAGCCCAAATATTGCAACAATCTTAAGAAAATAATTTGACATACGGTTTTGAGTAAAATATGCAACTCAATAGTTTCCGCGGAGAGGACCAAGTCCAATCCAAAAATCAGTGCGCACCACATACTCGTCATCCGACATGTGCGCCATCCTAAAATCAGTGAGAAATAGGAAGTCCGGGGTTCATACCATAAGGACAAGATTTATAACCATTACTTACCTCTACCGGGCCACAACACTAGCTCTCTATGCTCTTGCCCCTCAAATTGGCTCCCGATTGCTCCGAATCTAGCCAAAACCAGTTTAACATCATTAATATATACTAAAGGAACCCAATCGAAAACTATCAATTTATATAGAAATCTCGAAATTCGGCCAAACCCGAGCCCCGGGACCACGCCTCGGAATTCGATAAATTTTACATCACTAGAAACCTCAACCTCCTACGATTCTCCACATACCAAAAGCACCACAAATGGACAATAATTACCTACCCAATTTTCCAAAAGAATTTTCCAATCCTCCACCCATTCTTCCCAACCTTTTTCTACTTTAATCCTTCAATTTACAAGCCTAATACAAACAAAATAGCATAGAATCGACTTTAATAACTCGGGAACTTACCTTCACTGAAGACCCACGAATTATCTCTTTAAATTTCCTTCAAATGAGCTCCAACCGCATGCAATAATGGTGAAATGAATAACATTTCATGGAGGCCTCTTTTATACTGTTCTGCCCAGCAATTCCACACCTGCGGACCTTTAATCGCACCTGCAGACCCACACATGGGGTCCTAGGTGCGCACCTACGAAATCCCACTAACGGACCAATTCTCGCACCTACGACCACTTCTCCGCACCTGTGGCTCCGCAGTTACGGCCAACTCTTCACACGTGCGGACTCCTCCTGCCTAGCCTCCCTTCGCACCTGCGCATGGCCTTTTGCACCTGCGACGTCGCACCTGTGGCTACCCATCCGCAGGTGCGGCCATTACCAGAAACTTACACCAGCAGCCATTTGCTGCATTTTCTTAAGTTCAAAACTCCGCCAACCATCCGAAATCAACCCCGAGCCCCTCGGGTCCCCAACCAAACATACCAACACACCCCATAGCATTATTCAAACTTAGTCGAGCCTTTGAAACACCAAAAACTACATGAAAACATCAAAATTACATCGAATTCAAGCCTATGAACTTTGAAACTTCCAAATTTCGCCAACTACGCCGAAACCAACCAAAACACCTCCGATTGACCTGAAATTTTGCACATATACCCAAAATGAAATTACGGACCTGTTCCAACTTCTCGAATCCCATTCCAACCACGATAGCCTATTTTCCGCTGCCGACCGGAAATTGCCAAAACTAACTTTCGCCAATTCAAGCCTAATTCTACACCGGACATCAAAACTTCATTCCGAACACACTCCTAAGTCCCAAATCACCTAAAAAAGCTATCTGATCCATAAAATCCGCATTCCGAGGTCGTTCACTAATAAGTCAACTCTTAGTTGACTTTCTCAACTATTAGGCTACTTTGAGAGACCAAATGCCTTAATTCTCACCATGACCACTCCGGACCCAAACCAACTGACCCAACACAACATAAATAGGCTAAGAAATATATGGTAAAGAAAAAAATGGGGGAAACGGGATAAATCTCACGGAATGACCGGTCGGGTTATCACAAGGGCTTAGGCCGGTTTTCCTTGTCATGTATGCGCATGCTAAATTGTTAAATGTTTTCCATGGATTTTTCTTAAAAGTTACAAGATATTTGGGGGAAAAGAAAGAGGATATTGTTTATTTAAAATATTTGGGGGAAGATGGGGAAGTGGTAACTGTTTGTTTATTTCCAGTATTTACTTGGATTACAGTGCCTTATATATATGTTGTTTTACTACTAGTTTGAGGCGATCCGCAGCTGACACAGTCTCCCCATACTGTATTTAATTTTATTTTAAATGTTCTCGTCCAATTTTTATTTCAGACAGGCTTTGTGATGATTTTATAAATTCTTAGAAATCGCTCATGTACTTGTGACACCGGATTCTGGAATGTGTTGGGATATAATTGCTAAAATGGAATATTCAAACAATTTTTTTACTCGACAGATTTTATTTAGTTAATATGTAATAAAGTGTATGGAAATGCTTCTTCATAAATTGATAAAACAGGAAATTTTTTCAACTAATTAATGTTTGACTTGCCTGACAATGATGTCTGGCGCCATCACGACCTTACGGATTTTGGGTCGTGACCGACAAGGATCTATCTTATGTTGAGGAGCCAGTGGCTACTTTGGATAGGCAATTCAGAAAGCTGAGGTCAAGGAACATTGCTTCAATAAAGGTTCAGTGGAGGGGTCAGCTGGTCGAGGAGGAACCTTGGGAGACCGAGCAGGATATGGCAGCCATTATCCTCATCTTTTCATAGCTTCTAGTATGTCTTTATACTCGTTCGAGGACGAACGATTATTTTAAGAGGGGGAGACTGTTCGTCTTGAGAGTTATGACCCTGATCCACTATTAACTATTTCCCCCGTAACTATTTCTGCTATTCTGTTTTAGAGGGAGGGTTCGTTTTGGTTTTCAGAGTGAATTGAGACACTTAGTCTCTTAATTAGAAGCTTAAGATGGAAAAGTCAATCGGATGTCGACTTGTGTGTAAATGACCTAGGATTTGAATTTTTATGGTTCCTTAGCTCCGTTAGGTGATTTTGGACTTAGGAGCGTGTCCGGAATTTGATGTAGAGGTCTGTAGTAGAACTAGGCTTGAATTGGCAAAAGCTGGAATTTTGGAGATTTTGGTCGGCAGTGGAAATTTTGATATCAGGTTAGGATTGGATTTTCGGAAATTGGAGTAGGTTCGTGGTGCCACTTGTGCGTAAAATTTGAGATCATTCGTACATGATTTGATATGTTTCGACGTCGTTTGTAGAATTTAGAAATTTCAAAGTTCATAAGGCTTGAATCCATGTGTAATATGTGTTTTTGATGTTGTTTGAGGTGATTTGAGGGTTCGATTAAATTTCAATGATATTTTGGGACTTGTTGGTAGGTTTGTTGAGGTTCTGAAGGCCTGGGTGTGTTTCAGATGCTTAACAGGAGGAAATATTAGACTTAGGAAATTTCTGAAGTTGTTGGTTTCTGGTGTTTTCGCACCTAAGGGGTGGGGACACCGCAGGTGTGGGATCGCACATGCAGCACACAAAGCGCAGAAGCAGAAATTGGAGGTCTGGCCGGGAATTGCAGGTGCGAGGGTACTTCACGATGCCTGCAGATACTTTTTGGAATCGCAGGAGCAGAGATTGATCGCAGAAGCGGACAATGCTCTGCAGGCGCGCAAGCGCAGGTGCGCTCTCCTTTTCGCAGACACGGTCCCAGCCTCCTTAAGTGATTTTTGCACCTGTGATGTTTTTCTCGCATGTGCGGTTATGGGCTCGTAGAAGCGAGTTCGCTGGGTAAATAAGAGAGAGTTTCCAAGGTTTGAATTCATTCTTCAATTTTGGACTTGAGAGCTCGCAAATTGGAAATTCTTTGAAGGATTTTCAGAGTAAACTTGTGTGTAACGACTACTAACTCCTTTATGGTCATGTTCCGCTAATCTATGGTTCATTTCATCTTTAAATTAGTGATTTGAAGTGGAAAATTGGGGAAAATTTTGGGAAAAATACTTAGGCTGAATTTTGAGGTTTTGATCGGGAAATCGAATTTGAGAAAATTTGGTATGGTTAGACTCGTAAGTGAATGGGCGTTCATAATTTGTGACTTTTACCCGATTCCGAGACATGGGCCCGGGGAGGCTTTTTGAGTGATTTTCTAATTTCTTTCTTTAACCTTGATTGTGTTTGCTAGATTAGTTTCTTGTAGTTATATTTATGTTATGTAATTAGTTTTGGCTAGATTTGGTCCATTCGGAGTCGGATATTCGTGGAAAGAGAATTATTTCGGATTGATTTGAGCTTGGTTTGAGGTAAGTGGCTTGCCTAACCTTCTTGTGGAGGAACTCGCCTTAGGATTGGTACTGTTTTGATATGTGAGTGGCGTGTACGTGAGGTGACGAGTATGTAAACTAGCTAATTGTTGTAAAAACCCATTTTCTACTAAGTAATGCCCCATTTTCCTTCTTATTTGAATCTTATCAGCATGTGTAGTATCTTGTTAGACTAGAATAACATGCCTTAATTGTTTATCTGAACTACGTGTAGCAGGTTTAGTGAATTTACCTGTTCTTCCTTAACTTGTACTTAGGCTGAATTGTAGGACTCTATGTTGTAATTATAAAATTCTATTGTTTTGGCTGCATATTCACTTTGGGACTACAGAACGGTATTCCGGGAGTTCCCCCTGTCTTGCATATTTACTTTGGAACTACGGAACGGTATTCCGGGAGATCTCCCTGCACATTTACATTTGGGACTACGAGACGGTATCTCGGGAGATCCCCTGTTGTATTTCTATGTACTGATCTGTGGTTTCTATGTTTCATCTTTGTTAAATTTCAACCTTTATTTTACCGTGATATTTCATTTTACCTTGACTTATTATATATACATATATTCCGGTAGGGCTCTGACCTGACCTCGTCACTACTCGACCGAGGTTAAGCTTTATTGGGTACCATTGTGGTGTACTCACGCCCTTTCCTGCATATCTTTTTCGTGTGCAGATCCAGGTACATCTTACCAGCCTCATCACTAGTGCAGTCGCTGCTTCTTATTGGAGACTTCAAGGTAATCTACCGCGCCCGCAGATCCTCGGAGTCCCCCTTTATGACCTTATGTTCATTTTTCCTTCTTTCTGTGGAAATGATGTATAGAACAGTTAAGACTTCTTAGTAGCTTATGACTTACGGTGTTCCGGGTTGTGGGAATTGTTTTGTACATTTCAGAAGTGATGATTACATATGCTGAGTGACGTTCAATTGCTTATTAGATATTTGTTACCGTTAATAGTTAATGTTCATTCTTTTGTTTCATTTCCGCAAAGTGTTAGGCTTACCTAGTCGTAGAGTCTAGGTGCCGTCATGACAACTCATATAGGGGGAAGTTGGGTTGTTACAAAAGGCGAGCACTTTGATGTATTTTATTGAGTGTTTTGGCTACCACCATCGTCGGGGGTGAAATGGTGGCGGCGACAGAGGCGACATAGGTGAAAGAGAAATGAGGAGAGGAGCATCTAGGGTTCTGGTTGGGGAACTGGCATAAGATTATGGGGGTTTAGGGGAAGGAAGGTCGTTTTAGTTGATGGGGAAAGAAGGGCGACGCCGTTTATATGGCTAATGGCATCGTTTGGGATATTGGATGTGCTAACTGGGTATAGGCGGGTTTGGGATAGGCTTGGTGGAAGTTGTGCTGCCGAAGTCTTGGCCCATATCCTTTTAAATGTCCAACAACTTTTCCTCTTCCTTTGCTTTAATTTCGGAAATAGCAACTACGAACCTAATTGAATCCATTTGCAAAAATGACCTAGTTACCAATCTAACTAATTTTAACTAATTAAAGGGTGAATTATTAAATTAAATAATTAGTTGATTAAACTACAAAAGTGCAAAGAAACATTGACTCAATTATTTATTATGATTTTTATATTTTAAAAATGCAACTACTTGCAATTAAAAGTTAATAATGCAATTATAGTCTTAAACAAATGCTACGAATGAAAGGTAAAATATTTTTTGTGGAGATTTTATGATTTAAAGTATTTCTATATATGTGCAAAATGTAGAGAAATGCAACTAAATACATACAAATAAATAAAGAAAGATTTCTAAAATTCTACCAAAATCAAGAGACAATTAGAAAATTATTTTGTGGAGTTTTAGGAGTAATTTAGGTAGGGTAAAAATTACGTTCTCATAGTGATCATGGGACCTACGTTGCGATCGTGAAGAACAAATGATCTCTTCCTGATAATTAACCTACGCGAACGCAACATTCAACATCCAGTCCCTTCACGAACACAGGCAACCTTCCGCGATCACTTAAACTTAACAATTGACTCCCCAACTGAACACTTCTTATATGAGAACATGTCTTCCTAACCGCGATCATGAATCCTATGCCTCTCAAAAATTTGGGAACGCGAGTACAACATCACGAACGCGTTCGACAATTTCCCCATACAAATAAAATGCCTTCCACGATCGCGACTGCCTCTTCTCGATCGCGGAGAATGAAACCAGAACCTCAGAACAACAATCCCAAACATGAAAGAAATGGTATGTAGTCCATCTGAATCACACCCGAGACTCTCAGGACCCCATCCAAATATATCAACAAGTCCTAAAACACTAAATGAAGTTACTCAAAGTCTTAAATCACATCAAACAACACCAAAACCATGAATCAAACGAACTAATAAACTTTTAACTTCTAAAACTCATGCCGAATCATACCAAATAAAATCCAAATGACCTAAAATTTTGCGCACTTGTCTCAAATGACACAACAGACCTATTCCAACTCTCTGGAAAAAAAATGTAAACCCGATATCAACAAAGTCAACTCTCGGTCAAAACTTCTAACCTTCCAAACCTTCAACTTCTAACTTCCGCCAAAAAGCATCAAATCAACATCAAGACATACACCTAAGTCCAAAATTACCATATAAAACTATAGGAACCATCAAAACTCCATTCCGGACGTCTACACAAAAGTCAAACTCCAATCAACTCTTTCAACTTAAGCCTTCAACCTTGGGAATAAACATGCCAATTCACTCCGAAACATCATCAGAACCAAACCAACCACCTCGGCAAGTCCCATAACCACAAATGAACATAAAAGAATCAATAAATAGGGAACACAACTAAAATACTCAAAACGGATGTTCGGGTCATTCCATTCTCCCCTTCTTAAATTAATGTTCGTCCTTGAACTAGTCGAAAATCATACATGGAGTATCAAATATGTGTGGATATTTGCTCTGCATCTCCAGCTTTTTCTCCCAAGTGGCCTCCTCGATCGACGGAACTCTCCAGCGAACAATCAATAATGCTATATTCTATGACCTCAACTTTTGAACCTGCCGGTCCAAAATGGCAACCGACTCTATATCATAAGTCATATCCCTATCTAGTTGTACCCCGCTGAAGTCCAAAATATATGATAGGTCACCATAATACTTCTGTAGCATAAAAACATAAAACACTGGGTAAACACTGTCGCGCCCATTTTTCTCGCAAAATCGGGTTTCGATACATGACAACTCTTTTAAGGAAGCTTGTCAAAAGAGAGAGTCGCCACCTAACAGATTAAGGTGTGTTAGGGCACCTATTTGCAGATAACTCTGGATTAACCAGTTGCGTCAGCAAA
The DNA here is from genome assembly GCA_005239505.1 of Nicotiana paniculata. Classification (NCBI taxonomy): domain Eukaryota; kingdom Viridiplantae; phylum Streptophyta; class Magnoliopsida; order Solanales; family Solanaceae; genus Nicotiana; species Nicotiana paniculata. The sequence goes on from ML313333.1 coordinate 104,038, forward strand.
GATCAGGTAAGGGCTCAAATTACCTCGAGGAGAAGATGTTAGGCACTCCTCGAGGTCCACAATAAAGGGTCCCGACCGAACTCGAATTATATGAATTAGTCTATGAAAAGAGAAGAGACAAAATTAGGAAAATGAAATAGAATGATTGACTTTAAAACCAATTTGGGGGGTCGTATGTTTTTAAGCCTAAATGATCACCCCATGCAACATAAATAATACGTTGTAACTCCCTCGAAATGGGTGTTACTTTTATTATTCAGTGGGCACATACTATCATCTCCTACTATCCAATTACTATCTTTAAGTTGTTTACCTAAAGCGCACTAACTGATTCTAAATCGTACCCTATGCGTGCACTAACCGTCCCATGCCTATGGTCCATGAGCCATTTGTACCTCTATCTCGGGTGGTTCTAGACTTAACTTAGGTTGCTCAAAAATGAGAAAACTAAATGACATACAAAATAATTTGTACTTTCACAAATAGGCACATAAGGACTCGAGTTGGCCTCCTCACTTAGACAACAAATGCACTCAAACTAACATTGACAGTTGCAGATTTTAATAAGTTAAGGTTGCAGAACCCTATAGGCAAGATCTCTATGTGCTTCTGAATTTTATAAGCGGGCAGTTTCATGTGCAAAAGCCTACAATTTCTAAAGACTACATAGTTGTTATAAACATAAGAGATTAAACCTATAGGCATGCTGTCTAGGTGATTCACGTAGCAACTAACAATGGTAATCACAAGAACATGTTCAAAATTGCTTAATCGAGTCCTATATGCATGGTTTCTAGTAATGGTAATTAGCATAGTGTTGAAAACTCTTAAAGAAATGATCAGGGCGATAATTAAAACTGATTCAGACCCTATAGACATGATTTCTATAATAAAAAAAATGATTTTAGACCCTATAGGCGTGACATCTAATGTGTAAGTTGGGCAGCATGTAGACGCAATCCTATGAGCACATTGAGATATTAGTCATTGAATATCCTATAGGCATGGTTTCTAATAGGTAAAAGTATAATACATTTGAACCAAATAAAGAACCTATAGGCAGGATTTCTAACACACATTTGAGCAAAGTAGGATACTTATAGGCGAGATCTCTATAATAACTGGACATGTTTGAGCAAAGTAACATATTTTGAGAAAAAATAAAATGCCTAGAGGCAGGATTTCTAACACATGACAACTGAACATGTTTGAGCATAATAACACATCTGAACTAAGTAATGATCTATAGACATGAATTTCTACCCATTTCAATGCAAGTGTAAGATAAACCCCCCTTTTCCCAATTTCACCAATACCCCAAAATGTTATTAGAAGAATTATTATAGACCAGAATGAATGGAATAAATTACAAAGTAGAATAACTATAGGGAGCCTATACCAGGCCCAAAGATATACCCAGCCAATCCAGGCCTTCATTCTCATGGTTCATAACAACCCAAAATTACATCGTCATGGACATAAGGCAGCCAAGAATTGAGTGATTCACCCAGTGGGCATAAAACAGAGTTGAGCATATAGAACCAAGACCCTAGTGTATCAGAGTTCCCAACGGCTTCAAGAACCCAGGGCAGTGCTCACACTAGGGGGTTAATGGAGATAATTCAGAGGAGAGACTAGGGGTCAAGTCCTACTGTGTCAGAGTTCACAAAGGTCTCAAATGAACCCTGAGCAGTGCTCACACTAGGGAGGCCAAAGGACAGAACCTAAGTAGCCTTGGCTTTCAGCTGGCTAAGAATAGGATTCAAAGAGCTTAAGTAACAAGTGAAAGAGGGGACCAAAGTTGAGAAACATGGATTGAAGGATTTAAACAGACACGACCAAGTTGAGCAAACAAAGCAAATTTTTTAACAAATCACAGAACTTAAAAAAAAGCAAGCTTAATGTAAATTGAGAAAATAGGTTCAACACTTAGCCTAGAAGCAGTCATATGCTGAAAAAAAAGTCAAGAAAAGAACATGTTTGCAGGATTGACATAGATTGTTGTACACAGGTTGAAACATGGTTGACTGATGCTAAGTACACAGCCTCGTATTGTTACCAATAAGACAAGACAACATTGTGATGAGCCAAATAGTCATATAAAGAACATGATATCATGTTAGCAGAGGGGTGAGATCACAGTCACAAGTTAAGACACATATACAAGACTATTACTACTGAGTGGAAGGTAAAATCATATCAAGTAGCAGATATAGGCCTTCAAGCATTGTCGTAGTGGTCTAGTTAACTAAAGATGATCCAGTTATATCAAAGATTTATCCTAACATCATAAAGTAACAATTCAAACATGATGACACAACTGTTCTAAGTCAAGCAAAAACTAGAGGGGTATGGGGTCGAGTGATCATGTTGAGTGACACAATAGCAGAGAGGAAAATTATGACTAACAACGAAGGTCTTAACACAGGCTAACACAAATGTAAAGCATCCATAACAAGGATTCAGGATAAAGTAAGTAGACATGTTCATGAACACTCAGGAGTCAATACATTAGTTGAATAAATCTTAAGTAGGTTCAGGTTAACCAGGCTAGGAGTAGATAACTTCAGAATTGGTAGCATTAGGAGCAGTTAAATGCTAAAAATATTAAAAACATATAAAGTTAACAGAGCGATGCTTAAACGTAACTCAGAAGCATATTGAACCATGGATTCAGAAGTAAGAACACGTGCAAATCAGAGACACATAAGGATGAAATTGCAGAAGTTAAGTGACTTACCAGTTAAGCAAAAATGCACAAAATAACAGAAGTACACAATATTCTGAATAGCAAGATCTCAGAACTAAATGGCCTTTGCTTTCTGCCGGCCAAAATAACAGTATAGAGTGAAATATCAGAGTAAAGCTTTGGATCTAGTGAGGCTATAGTGAGTCCAAAAGGTGTACTCTAAAGGGAATGTGGAAGGGTTTATATAGTGTAGAAATTGAACACATAGATATAGAAAAAAATTATTCATATGCAAATAAGATAGAAAGATAATATTCCAGAATCAATTAGAAGCGATTTTAGGGCATAAATCAAAGATTCAGCAAATCAACAGGGAAACACACAAATAATACCAAAAATACCAAAAATCGTTCAGAGTCAAATTTAAGGCAAAGAATAAAGTAAAAATAGGGGAACATAAGGAAAAGAGTATTCAAACACAAAAAAGAAAAGTATCAGTTAATCTGTAAGAAACAAAGGGGAATTCAAACCCTAGTTGGCATAGGTCGAAGATTGGCCGAAATCTCGGCTAATCGGACCCATATAGCCATGGTTGTGAAGCATATGGACGAGATACATGTCCAGGTTCGAGTAGTCAAAAGAAAATGGTATAAATCTGAGATGTAGTACTTGCCATGTTTAGGCAAGTACTAGGCAGTAACATAGAATCGTATGGGATTGTGATATAATACACAAAAGGTAAGAAAATTATGCAAAATCCATGATTGAGGTGGATTCGTAGAGGTTTTCTGAGAGGCGGCTAGGTTAGGGTTCTTCAGAGGGGAGAGAATAGAGAGGGGACGGGTTTGGAGGGAATGGGGTTAGGGTTTGGGGTTGAGTGATATAAGGAAAAGGGGGAAGTCGTTTATGAGTCGTTGATCATTTTTCATCAACGACTGGGATTTGAGAAGGGGTTGGGTCATTTAGGATTGGGCTGGGGTTATTGGTCCAAGGTCTGGGTAGTTAGGTCCGAAATTAGGGCCAGATTTTAAATACCTAATTTAATCAAATAAATAATTTAGAAAAGTAATAAGTAAATAACAAAAAATATCTTTTTTGCATCAAAATGATTAAAAATAATTACTTGACATTATAAAAAATATAAAAAGTCACTTTCTGTATAAATAATATAATTATATATGCATATGGGCTATTATTGCAAAAATGTGCAATTTAGCCTTAAAATATGCAAATGTAATTATAAGAAATGTAATGAAAATATTTAAGACCTCATATAGATATAAATAATAAGTTCAGATGATTAAATCATCATAAAAATAATTTGAAGGATAATTATTGGATATTTATATAATAAAATACATAAATAAATTGATTTAAAGCCTTCAAAAATTATGAAAAATTATAAAACAATACTTTTATGTGCTCATAAAATCAAAATGATGATGTATATGTACTATTTTGAAAGTATATATATATATATAATTTTTTTTTTTTTTAAGATGAGGAAAAATTCGGGTGTCAACAAACACCTGATAGACTAGGTGGCAATGCAAGTCTAGAAGCCACCTCTCTCACTCTCTCAAGCACCTCAAAAGGACCAGTATAGTGAGGGATCAACTTTCCCTTCTTCCCGAACTTCATTGTCAAGACTCAAAATCCAACTAGTTGTGATGACACCTAACCCAAACCTTTAGGTAAACCAAGTAACATTTCATGCACTTCTAAGACTTAAATACAAAGTTGGTACTAAAGAAATACACCATTTGTTCGAAATACACATAAACCGAATTTCAAAACATCTAAAGCTACCAAGGACAAGTGTCAACTTTCACCAGATTGCAGGTACATCTTCAAATCCAACTCCCGCCATACACAACAATATCAACTCCATGATTAGAACTGTAGTATGAGTACAACCGACCCCATGTACTCAATAAATAACAAACCTAACCTCAGGTTGAAAGCAGTGAAGAACTTAGAAGAAGATCAATTTCCATCACCAGTAGCCAATAACAATTCATAACAGTATAGTGAAGACAAAAAGGTATATAAATCAAGAGATGTAATGCTCAGCTCGTTCACAGATACGAGAATGTAGACATGCTTTTCAAGTATAATAGTCCGAGTCTAAATCTTACCACTGAAATCAATTAAACATGAGTTTATCAAAAGAACTGTATTTTTTTTTTTTTACCCCAATTAAAAAATCAAATAGGACTTTTCATTTACTAGTTAGCATGAGGAAAATTCATCTCTATGCCTACATATCAAATATACATGTCAAGTTATTAAAATTTCATATCAATGCCTAGCATGAGGAAGCTACATCTTATGCCTTGATAACAACACGATAGGGGGTTCAAGAATTAGTAAAGATAAACAAGAAAAATCAAGAAATATGCGGAAGCTAAAATAAAATAAAGAAACAAAAAAGAAGACATAAATTAAAGATAGATTCAAATCAAGAAAGAGTTTCTTGAATTCAAGAAGTCTATTATTAAAGTTGAATCCTAACAACAACAATTAGCTAACGAAGAACTAATTTCCTTTGGTAGAGCCTTTAAAACAAGAGATAGATTGAGAAACCCGACCCTTTCGAATAACAAGAACAACAATACGCCCAAATTATCACCTTTCTTGAATATCTAGAAGTGATCTAAGATTTTGAAAAGGGTTTAATATTACCACCTTAAGTTGAATGTTGAAGGTTGAAGAATAAATCCAAGAGTATCCCACTCAAGAGTGCAAGAAAAAATCTTACAATTTTTATTGGTATTGTCTGTAATAATCTAAGTCTAAAAACAAAGATGACACCCCTTATATATGTAGGAGCGGGTCACGAAATTAAGGTTAAAAAAATAAGGAAATAAATTCCTAAACTACTTTGGATAACAAGTCCAATTACCTTAGAAAAAGGAAAATACTAGGAAGCAAAAACCAAGTCATTCTTGGAAAGTAATTCCAAGAATCTTAGGAAAAGGAAAATATAAATTTAAATAACTAGGAAATCAATAAATATAGTCCCAAAATTTATGGAAATAAGTCCCAAACCAATCTTGGATAGAATCTTGAAAATCTTGAAAGAAATTTGCAAGCAAATTGACACCAACTTGCACTCAACATCTAGCACGCCTATTTTATCCTTCTTGGACATCAAGTAAGTCCTTTTATATTATAAAAACGTGGATTTATGTAGGACTTCATGGGCTGCAAGTTTGGACACATTTTAGGTGCCAAATTGGTCCAAAAGTGGATTGATTAAGACCTTCTTCAAAGGATGTCTTTTGGGATCCAATACTCCTATTCTTGGACATAAATTTGGCATATAAAACAATTGTAACAACTATCGAATTCACATACTTTATCCTTGAGATCTTGCTCCCAATTAACAACTTCTTTATTTGCACTTGAAGTCTAATGTCCTTGTTTTACATCTCTTTAGCTTGACATCTTGTTAAAAGCGCTCTTTGAGATTCCAAAGCTTCATCCTTGTCCTTGAATATATTTGAGCCTCCTAGTATGATATCATTCCCCTCTTCTTGAACAACATTTGTCTTTGAATTTCAACCTTGCATGAAAAAGAAGTCACGCACTAGTAAATGGCATCCATTAATCTGAAAAAATGGTAGGAATAAAATAAGATAGTGACCATGTGTCCACTTAACCCAATTAATCCTAATAGGTGTAGATACTCCCTTATAAATCATATGGACATCATCATCCCAATAACATTTATGCCTACTTATATTTGTCCAATAAAAACCTCTGTTAGATGCACTATGTAATGAAATTTGCAATGTGATCTTGTCAATAAGGTACTCCAAACATGTGCACTCCAAAGAAATTATAAAATATTGACCATGCATCCATTTAATACAATTATCTTTACCACATTTATCAAATAAGACACTGTTACGATATAGCCAAGTATCTACAATTACAAATCCCATGGATTCTTCTATATGTAAGTTATTCAAAGAAGCACATAAATTCTCAAGAAGGTTAGAAGAACCCATAATTTCCAAAATAAAGTTTCAATAATATTCTCAACATTAAATGGTTCTAAATAATTGCTCAAACTTTCACCAAAAGAGTCATAGATAATCTCATGATAGAGTATTTTGATCACTAACGTCACAATAATCATGCATAACCACTTTACTAGTAGCAAACACTTTTACAGGCTCACAATCAACATGACTAGAAGAATGACTTCCCATCACACAACAAAACTCATATTATAGCAATTTATCACATGAAAACTCACTAGACACTTGAATAAGAGAAAAAAGATCATTTAAATAATTCGCAACCCTCTTCTTATAAATTTCATGTCTCATTCTACCAAGTTAAAATTTATAATCATCTATGTCATACTCAGTTTCAAACAGAAGCAAATTACTCTTGCGCTTGAACTTAGATATTACCGCTAATGACTTGATATGCATCAAAATATTATCATCTACAAAAAATAATAAAGTCACCAACATAAGAAATAAGAGTATAGTTCATTACCTCCAAAAATACCATAGGTGTTCTATAAAGGCCAAGAATGTGAATAAACCAATAATACATACCATACTTGGAATTATATACCAATGGAACAACATCACCTTTTATTCTTTTATGCAATGACTCTAATTTAGCAATGCCTTTAGGAAACTCCATGTTATAAACCTATAAATAAGGATCAAAAGAGTCAAAAGGTTCAACAACAAGGAAATTAACCAAGATTTGATCTTCCACCATCCAACAAGAATTGATTTTGCCAAATTCATGTTGGAATCCAATTGGATCCTTTGCCACCATCTTTTGCGTCTTACCTCACCTTTCAAAAGGTCTTTCAACACTTGGCTGCACAAAATTACAAGAACTAAAAAAAGAAAGATTTAGTGGGTTAGAAAGTAAAGAAATATTTTTCTTGCATACACTCTCTTTGGATTTTATCACAAGACTATTGTTATCCTCACCCTTATCCTCTTCTCTCTAACCACATATTTCTTTTTTTCTTCACTCAAACCCTCTTGCTTCACTACCTCACAACTTTTTTCTATCTCATGGCCTTCTCTATTTTCTTTCCGCTCAAGCTTAGTCTTTTCCCATCTTGACATCCCACTCTCTTCACTCAACACAACCTCTCATTTTTCCTCTCTTGGGATGTCAACATGCAGTCCCTTATTCCTCTCATTTTTCTCTCTCTCATATTCTCTTTAACAGTTTTTTCATCTTCACAAATTTGTGAGGGAGTCAAAGGCCCAAGAATGAGTTTCTTCCCGTTAACCTCAAAAGAGTATCTACTTTTTTCCATTCTACATTGTCATGAACCAAATCAGAGGGCCATGACGGGAACCCGGTACCATACTCAATCGAGTACCAACATAACGTATATTAGGCCCCAGAAAATTTTGTTGTGTAATTTAAGGTCTTGTGGTGCCGAGCCGCGGGTCGGACTTTTGGGTTAAAGAATGCACTAAGGTGTTTAGGAATCTTTTTGGCTGAAGAATGCAATTATGTGTTCTAGTTTGCGACCACATAATCAATATGTGGGCCGCATAAGTGCCGCAGAGTGAAGCAGAAGATGAGCTAAGTTGAAGACCATTATGCGGCGCACTATGCGACCGCATGTCAGGTCTGCGGTGCATTTCGCGACCGCATAATAGGTCTGCGGACTGCAGACCTGCCACATACCCAACCCGAAACATCCCAGTTCTGAGCATCCGTTATGCGACCATTTTGTGGTCCGCACATCTGTTATGTGGTCCTTTCTGAGACCGCATATCTGAGTCAGAGGGTCTATTTTTCTATTTTATAACCCGAACCCATATAGATAAATAACGTTTGGGGCTTCATTTGGGGGTTTTTATGATGATTTTAGAGAGAGGTAAGAGAAACATATATATATATATATATATATATATATATATAGAGAGAGAGAGAGAGAGAGAGGGGGGGGACCTAACTTTCCAATCACCCAATCTTGCTCAAATCTTCAAGAATCAAGGAAGCTATACAATAGATTATCCTCCATCCGGGTAAGTCCTACTTCGAGAGCTTGCATGCAAGAGGTTTTGAGTTCAAATATATTGTGGGGTTAGAAATAGGCCATGCATGTGACATTAAGTTTTAGAATGTGGGATTAATGAACTATTTTGGGTAGTTCTTGATGACATTGGTTGCGGAAAGAAGGGGTTTCCATTATAGAGCCTTGTAGTCTATTTTGCATGTTAGGTGTTTGATGAAATCCCTGAGAGAGCTGCACCATGGGGGTGTTTCTAATTATTGATTAGTTTTCCCTATCTTCCTATAGATTATCATTGATAGAGGTTTTGGTGCATTATAGTATCTTAAGGAAAGCTCAAACAAGGTATGTTGGCTAAACTTTCTCTCTCATAATTGAATTCCATAATGTTTCTGTAAAGTTTAAGTATGGTCGGCTCAAAATCCCTAGTTTCTACATCCCGGGTTATCCCCTATAAATATATAAACTTGATTATTCCGAATGAGCTTTATATGAAAAGGTATATGTTTAAAGTATGGTTGTTTATTAATTTGGTATGGCTTTGAGTCGTATGGTAAATGAAAACTAGTATACCAATTGGGTTAGGAAAACTCAATATGCTTAATACTCCTAATTGCTCCTATATGTACCTAATGTCTTGATTGAGTATGTCTAATTGTTGATATTTTATAAAGATGTTTGGAAATAAATTAAATGAATTGGGGAAAATAAATGTGGATAATGTGCCAAGAACTTAAGTTATAATGGTGCCTAGTGATGCCTATGAAAAGATAAAAATATGAAACAAATTATGAAATGAGTTTCGACTTACTGTTCTAAATGACATCAAAACTAGAATGGCCTAAAGGCTTTTGTACTCAATTTATGCCCATAAGTGGTTGTTTTAGATAATGCTTTGCCTTATAAATACATCCAATATGATCTGAATTCTTACATACTCTTGTGTTGAAATTCTACATTGTCGTGATTGGAAAAGAGCAGTTCAAGGATAATTGGTGTAATGCTTGTTTATGACTTTGATGTGTGTTCCTATTGTTTGTTGGTATATCTCCTTCTTTGGGAACAACCCTTTGTGTTAAAAGTTCCATTATTAACGCACTTATGGTTTATGATTTCTGGAATGTTCTATATGTTGGTATTCGGTGGTGATCCTTGAAATTAAATGAAGTGAAAGTATAGAATATAAATAAAATGCGGCCATAGTGCCATGAATAATGAAACTTGTGAAAGTCCAAAGAGCCAAGGAAATATTGCTATTATGACAGGTTGAAAATGCAAATAAAGATTTGTACAATGTGGAAGATTCTGAGATGAATACATTTCTATATATGTGTTACCTTTGTGTGCAAACTAAACTGAAAATGTTTTTGGGAGCATCATTAGAAAAATCGAGGAAGGGTGGGTCATAAGGACCACACCTGAAACTACACGTACCGGTGTAGGGATGGATTGTGATTTGGGATGAAATTGAAATATTGGCGAAATTGTGATTATTCCCCTAAATTGGGATGAAACTGGTACCTGTGAATTGGAAAAGAAAAAGCCAACCCACACGGCATATGTGGGAAGGCGGCCTAGTTGATCGGGTGGAGATTATACTCCATGTTGCGCACATTGTGGTACTACTCTTGTAACAACTTCCTTTTGCATCATATGTCAAACCACATTGTCCGTGGGGATATGGCCTAGCCGATCGGCCGTGATCGGACTTCGTGCTAACAAAGACGATGGATATTGTTGATTGTGACTTGCTGTTTTCTATGTGTTGTCATTGCCTACATGGACATTATATTTTGAAAGAGGACTTTTAGCTATACATACTAGTGCTATTTGACGGCACTAACGTCTCTTTTTTTTGGGGCGCTGTATCTTTAATTGATACAGGTGGTTTCACAGCAAGAGACATCGATCAGTGATAGCAGTATAGTATACACTTCCCAGCTGAGTTGGTGAGCCCCACTTCATTTCGGGGTCTTGAACCTTTTGTTCATCGTGTATCTATTGTTCATTTCTTACCATGTTTTGAGGTATAGTCGGAGCCTTGTTGCCGGAATTTCCTTATTACCCTTCAGTTGTACTTAGAGGCTTCGTAGACAGTTTGTGGGTGGTGCTTGATATTGGGAGTGGATCTAGAAATGTTGGTATTTAGCAAAAAAAATATGTTTCTCATTAAATCCATAAACTTGTAATATTTTGTTAATGTGAATGAAGTTGTTAATGGAAATGAAATTGAAGTCGTAATGAAATAATTTCAGAATTTGATTAATGGATTTCATATCCCCCTTACTCATGAATTAGTTTGGGTAAAATGAAATTGTCACGACCCCAAATCCTAAACCGGCCGTGATGGCGCCTATTGAGGAACTAGGCTAGCCAACATTCATATATTTATAGTTTCTGTCAAAAATCCCAACTCATTTTCAACATTTCATAGACGTAAGTAAATTACTGAATCTATTTAGCAAAATAAAATAGTTAAACAGTCTAAAACCATCCCAAAAATCCAGAGTCAACATGTCATGAGCATCTAAGTAATATACCAAAAGTCTACTATTATAATACAAATCCTCGGGAAGAATAACTAGGTACAACATAAGAAGGGAAAATAGAGATATTGCGGACGCTGAACAACTACCTATAAGTCCCGAACTATGGCTCCACATGTAATAAATGCTAGCGCTCGGCATCAACACCTGTATCTGCACACAGGGGTGCATGGAGTAATGTGAGTACACCAACTCAATGGTAATAAAAATAAATCAAGTCTAAGCAGTAAGAAACATATAAAATCAAATCATCAGTTCAGAATATGCAAAACCTTTCTTTACAACAATATATACATATATTATATATATATATATATATATATATATATATATATATATATATATATATATATATATATATATATATATATATATATATGAAATCAACATGCCTTAAAAGCCAACTTCAGTAAAATCTTCTGAAAAATGTATTTTCCAATAATTGCAGAAATAAAAATACCTGCAGAATTTAGTGTAAAATGAAATAAGTCATAAGTAGCCCCTCGGGCCAAAACATAAAACATAAATCGCCCCTCGGGCAGAACATCATTGAGCATACCTCACAGTCACTCAGTATAAGCCCCTCGGGCAACCTCATTGTCACTCATGCCTCCCAATTACTCGTCACTCGGCACTCGACACTCGACACTCACACTCAGTAGGTACCTGCGCTCACTAGGGGTGTGTACAGACTCCGGAGGGGATCCTTCAGCCTAAGCTCTAATATCAAGCCACCTCGTGGCGTATCGTATCCTCACAATCAGGCCCTCGGCCTCACTCAGTCAGAACCTTTCAAAAGCCCCTTGGGCGTATCAGGGGGTACTCAACCCAAAACATCATTTTATATCTCAAAATAGTGTAAATAAGGCTGAGTTTCGAAAACAGTTAAGCACAATATGACTGAGTGTAAATCATAAATCAACAGTGAGGAAATAGCATTAAAGAGTCCCCAAGGGGTCTAAACAAGTCGGCACGAGGCCCCAACCATGGCTTATAGCCCAATATAGCAACATTTTTTAGAACACGATTTAACATATGGTTTAGAGTAAAAATACGAAACTCAATAGTTGCTACGGAGAGGACCATGTCCAATCCAAAAATCAGTGCACACCACATACTGGTCATCTAACATGTGCACAATTTTAAAAATGGTGAGAAATACGAAGTCCGGGGTTTCATACCCTTAGGACAAGATTTATAGCCATTAGTTACCTCTACCGTGCCACAATAGTAATCCGCGATGCTCTTGCCCCTCAAATCGGCTCCTGATTGCTCCGAATCTAACCAAAACCAGATTAACATCATCAATATACTCTAAAGGAACAAAACCCAATCGAAAACTATCAATTTAGACACAATTCTCGAAATTTGGCCAAACTCGAGCCCTGGGCCCACGTCTCGGAATTCGATAAAATTTACATTACTAGAATCCTCCTCCTCCCATGATTCTATACATACCAAGAACACCATAATCGGACCGGAACTGCCCACTCAAATCATCAAAGAAATTCCCAATTCTCATGCACCTAATCTCCCCAAATTTTCGGTTTAAATTCAATAAATTTTTGGTTTAATTACTTAGCAAACGACATAGAATCGAGTTATGAAGTCGAAAACCTTACCTCCAAGTGATTCCCTTCGATTTACTCTTCAAACCCACTCAAAGAGCTCCAAACCTGTTCAATAATGGACTCAATTCGCAAATATGGCCTTTTAAAACATTCATCCCAGTACTAATATTTCCTACAGTGCGATCGCGTCCCCAGCCACGCGATCGCAATGCACAGCCTAGACTACTCTACGCATTCGCATACCGACACACGCGTTTGCATAGCTCAAATATCCATCCCACACACGCGCCTCAGAACACATATGCGATCGCACAAAGGGCCACGCGATCGCACTGCTTCAGCTGCCCAACCTATGCGATCGCAAAACTTCTTACGCGATCGCATAGAACAAATTTATTGCTTCAGTATTTAATCTATGCTCGCGGATGAACTCACGCGATCACATAGAAGAAACCACTTCTGCTCAAACACCAGAAAAACAGCAGACTCCTTAAGACCAAAAATACACGTTTGAGCATCCGAAACACACTCGAGTCCCCCAGGACCTCAACCAAACCTACCATCATACCCCATAACATCATTCAAACTTAGTCGAGACTTTGAAACACCAAAAACAACGCAAAAATACAAAAATGACATCAAATTCAAGCCTATGAACTTTGAAACTTCTAAGTTTCGCCAATGATGCCGAAACCAACCAAAACACGTCCGAATAACCTGAAAATTTGCACATATACCCAAAATGACATTACAAACCTGCTCCAATTGTCGGAATTCAATTCCGACCCCGATAGCCTATTTTCCACTGCCGACCGAAAATCCCCAAGAACTAACTTTTGCCAATTCAAGCCTAATTCTACTCCGGACACAAAACATCATTCCGAACACACTCCTAAGTCCCAAATCACCTAACAAAGTGATCCGAGCCATAAAATCCATATTCCTAGGTCATTCACCAATAAGTCAACTCCCGATTGACTTTTTCAACTATTAAACTAATTTAAGAGACTAAGTGTCTCAGTTCTCACCACGACCACTCCGAACCCGAACCAACTGACCCAACACAACACAGATAGGCTAAGAAACATACGATAAAGCATAACTGGGGGAAACGGGGCTGATCTCACTGAACGACCGGCCAGGTCGTTACAGAAATCTAACAGGCTTGCTCAATCGGGTTTACTCGGTTGAGCACCGTTCGTGCTCCTCAGTTTTTGGGGCATAATATATTTATTATCAAACCATTAAGGGTAAATGGTCCAGAAGGGCCGTCATGATATAACCAAAATAAAACATAAGGGAATACTAGGCATAAGATGACCCAACATGATATAGAAACTTATACATGTGACATACGGGCCTATAAGGCTGACATGATCATTTATACACTTAAAACGTAGGCCGACAAGGCCATACAAGTATCCATATACATGACATTTATCTACAAGCCTCTAAGAGTACATAAACATCATAGAGGTTGGTACTGGGCCCCACCATGCCAATCAATACGTATCCAAATCATACTGACCAAATAGGCAACTCCGGAGCAAGTGGAGTGCACCAACACCTTTTGATGAGCTGATAGCTTCCTAGGAGGACTATCAACCTATTTACCGGGACCTGCGGGCATGAAATGCAACATCCCTAGGCAAAAGGGACATGAATACAAATAAAGTACCTAGTATGTAATGCATGAAAAATAGTAAATAAAAGACATGACAGAAATATGGAGTAAGGGACTCAGCCTGTAAGTCTAAATAGCTCTGTGAATCATGAAACATTTATAATGTCATGCATGTGTGTATAAATATCATATCATGCATAGGTATATGCGTACATACTATCATCAAGCCTCTGAGGGCATCCCATCATATCATCTCGGCCTCTGCGGGTGAAATCATCAACGCATAGCAGCTGATCAGGTTGTGGTGCGTATATAACACCATAACCTTTCCCCATACCCCATATACATATACTATACGTATATATAATAACATCTGGTCATGGGTCAATATACATGTATAAATGAATACAATGCATAATGAAGTAAGTGAATAAGATCTCTCGGAATATCATGAGACCTATGAACAGACAATATAATAGTAGGACACATAGGGAATCAAGAACATAAGCAACCCTAGTACTTCTAAGAATAGAATCATTTGTGAAAGTTGTGTGCTCGTTTTGTTGTATCATATGGATCATGCCAAAAGGAAATAAGAGATATCCTTAACATACCTCAAGTAGTCAATGAAACTCAACAACAAGCTTACGACAACAAGCGCTCCAGGCCTATAACAAAGAAATCCATGTACAACTTAGATGACGCTACTATATCACGTACCTCAAATGATAACTCGATTCTAAAATAAAACGGGCATCATTTCCTCTGATTTTACTTCCCTCAAGCTTACTATAGGTGAGACACCAACACAATGCAACCAACAACTCAAAAATAACCTAACTACAATTCGGGACCTTCAATACAACAAAAAATTCAAACATGCCATAACACACCCAATCAACAAGTTAACAATTAGCCTAAAATTGCAACGACAATCGACCAGCCCACTACCGTACCACATGTGGTGTTTCTCCATGCCCTTTATCCTTCAAAACTCCATAAATTAGCAGCAAAATTGTAACGACCCGGCCGGTCGTTCCGTGAGATTATCCTCATTTCCCCCGTTTCTGCTTTATCATATATTTCTTAGCCTATTTATGTTATGTTTGGTCAGTTGGTTTGGGTTCAGAGTGGTTGTGGTGAGAATTGAGACACTTAGTCTCTTAAAATAGCTTAATAGTTGAAAAAGTCAACTGAGAGTTGACTTATTGGTAAACGACCTCGAAATGAGAATTTTATGGCTCGGATAGCTTCGTTGGGTGATTTGGGACTTAGGAGTGTGTTCGAAATGAAGTTTTGATGTTCGGTGTAGAATTAGGCTTGAATTGACGAAAGTTAGTTTTTGGCGATTTCCGGTCGACAGTGGAAAATTGGCAATCGGGGTCAGAATGGAATTCCGGAAGTTGGAGCAGGTTTATAATGTCATTTTTGATATGTGCACAAATTTCAGGTCAATCGGATGTGTTTTGGTTGGTTTCGGCATCATTGGCGAAATTCAGAAGTTTTAAAGTTCATAGGTTTGAATTTGATGTAATTTTGATGTTTTCGTGTTGTTTTTGGTGTTTCGAAGGCTTGACCTAGTTTGCATGATGATATGGGGTGTGTTTGTATGTTTGTTTAGGGCCCCGAGGGGCTCGGGATTGATTTCGGATGGTTAGCGGAGGTTTGAACTTAGGAAAATTGCAGCAAATAGCTGCTGGTGTCAATCTACTGGTGTGGCCGCACCTGCGGATGGGGAGCCGCAGGTGCGATGCTACAGGTGCAAAGGACCTGGCGCAGGTGCAAAGATAGGCCAGGTGGGAGGAATCTGCAGGTGCAAAGCATGGGACGCACCTGCGACGCCCCAGGTGCGGAAAGTATCTCCAGGTGCGAAGTTTGGACTATTAGTGGGATTTCGCAGGTGCGCACCTGGGACCGCAGGTGCGGGATCGCATGTGCGAAGAATTGTCCGCAGGTGCGGATTAACTGGACATAACAGTATAAAATGGTGCCTCCGCGAATATTTTGGTATTTCCTTCATTGTTGCATGCAGATTTAGCTGGGTTAAGAGCAAATTGAAGGGGAAATTCGAAGGACTTCAGTGGAGGTAAGTTCTCGGACCATAAAACTCGTTTCTATGTTATTTTGTGATGGATTAGGCTTGAAACTTGAGGAAATTAAAGTAGAAAAGTTGGGAAAAATGGGAGGATGTTTGGAAAAACTCTTTTGGCGATTTGAGTAGGCAATTGCGGTCCGATTGGGGTGTTCTTGGTATGTGTAGGATTGTGCGAGGACGAGGGTTCTAGTGATGTAAATTTTATCGAACTCTGAGACGTGGGTCTGGGGCTTAGGTTTTGCCGAATTTCGAGAATTTTGTATAAATTGATAGTTTTTGATTGGGTTTTGTTCCTTTAGCGTATATTGACAATGTTAATCTGGTTTTGGTTAGATTCGGAGCAATCGGGAGCCAATTTGAGGGGCAAGAGCATCGCGGATTAGTATTATGGCCGGTAGAGGTAAGTAATGGTTATAAATCTCGTCCTGAGGGTATGAAACCCTGGACTTCGTATTTCACACTATTTTAAGAATGGTGCACATATCAGATGACGAGTATGTGGCGCGCACTGATTTTAGATTGGACTTGGTCCTCTGCACGATTGGGTAATTTACTCTAAATCATATGTTAAAAAAATTATGTTCTAAAGACTATTGCTATATTTGGGCTATAAGCCATGTTTGGGGCCTCGTGCCGACTTGTTTAGACCCTTTGAGGGATTTTTACTGCTATTTCCTCATTGTTGATTTATGATTTACAATCAGTCATATTGTGCTCAATTGTTTTTTTTTGAAACTCAGCCTTATTTACACTATTTGAGATATAAAATGATGTTTTGGGTCGAGTACCCCGTTTTACTGATACGCCCGAGGGACCTTTGAGAGGTTCTGACTGAGTGAGGCCGAGGGCCTGATTGTGAGGATATGATACGCCATGAGGTGGCTTGATATTTGCGCTTGGGCTGAAGGAGCCCCTCCGGAGTCTGTACACACCCCTAGTGAGCGCAGGTACCTACTGAGTGCGAGTGAGTAGTGCTGAGTGATGAGTGATTGGGAGGCATGAGTGAATGTGAGGTTGCCCGAGGGGCTGATACCGAGTTGCTGTGAGGTGCTGAGTGTTGTTCTGACTGAGGGGAGATTTATGATTCTTGTTTTTCCCAAGGGCTACTTATGATTTATTTCATTTTACACTAAATCCTTCGGTTATTTTTATTTCTGAAATTGTTGGAAAACACATTTTTCCAAGGATGTTTTTTCTGAAGTTGGTTTTAAGGCATGATGATTTCATATATCTATGTATATACTGTTGGAAATACAGGTTGTGCATATTGTGAAGTGATGATATCGATTTTTATGTGTTTCTTGCCTCTTAGACTTGATTTAGTCTCATTACTACTGAGTTGGCGTACTCATATTAATCCCTGCACCCCTGTGTGCAGATTTAGGTGTTGATACCAAGCGTTAGCCATCTATTCCGTGCGGAGCCGGAGTTCGGGATATAGAGGTAGCTGTTCAGCGTTCGCATCATCTCTATTTTCCCTTCTTTTGTTGTATCTAGTTATTCGCTTAGAGGTTTTGTAATATAATAGTAGACTTGTTGGTATATTTCTTAGATGCTCATGACATGTAGGCTCCGGATTTTGGGGATGGTTTAGACTATTTAGCTGTTTATTTTTCCTAATGACTTAAGTAATTCTATATACTTTATGAAATGTTTGAAAATTATTGGTATTTGGAAAGGAATTGCAATTATGTGATTATTGGCTAGCCTAGTTCCACAATAGGCACCATCACGGTCGCTTTAGGATTTGGGGTCGTGACAGGTTGGTATCAGAGCCTAGGTTACATAGGACTCAACGGTCATGAGCATGTTTAATAGAGTCTTGCGGATCGGTATGGAGACATCTGTACTTATCTTCGAGAGGCTGCGGAACCCTCAGGAACAATCTCATTTTCTTGAATTTGTCGTGCCATTTTGTAGATTCTAGAAATCTAAACTTCTGTTTTTTCATTCTCTCATAGGTGGTGAGGACTCGCACTACCGATCAAGGTGATCAGCCACCAGCTAGACCAGTGAGGGGTCGAGGCCGCGGTCGAGGCTATGGTAGAGGTAGGGGGACAACCCGTGCAGTAGCCAGGGCAGTGCCAATTGATCCCCCTACTGTTCAGGATCAGATTCCCGCCAAAGATACTCCAGCGGGACAGGCTCAGGCACCGGCAGTGCCTATTGTTTTTCCAGGTCTTCTGGAGACCTTGGATCAGATCTTGATGGTGTGTACCGCCCTTGCTCAGGAAGTTGCCGCTACTTCTCAGGACAGGGGAGGCAGTCATACTCCAGTTGCTCGGACACCTGAGCAGGGCACTCAGGGCCATCAGACACCGGGGGCGGTTCCAGCCCAGTTGGTTGCTCCAGTTTGGGACTTCGTGGTTCCGGCTATGCTAGAGGACGAGCAGCGTAGACTAGAGAGGTTTAGTAGACTACAGCCTCCGACATTCAGTGGTGCTGAGGGCGAGGTTGCCCAGGATTTTCTTGATAAGTGTTAGAGGATATTGTGTACTGCTGGGATTTTTGAGACCAGTGGTGTCTCATTTGCTACATTTCAGTTTTTTGGTGCTGTTTTCACTTGGTGGGAGTCTTTTGAGAGGCGTAGTCCTGTTGGTTCAGCACCCCTCACCTGGCAGCAGTTCTCCACTATCTTCTTGGAGAAGTATGTACCTCAGTCCCACAGGGAGGAGCAACGCAGGCTTTTTGAGCAGCTGCTTCAGGGGGAGCTATCAGTGATGCAGTTTTCAGAGTTGGCTCGTCATGCTACCGAGTTGGTCCCTACTGATAGGGAGAGGGTTAGGAGGTTTGTGGACGTCCTCACTTATCAGCTCCGCCTACTTATAACTCGGGAGAGAGTATCAGATGCTACATTCGAGCAGGTTGTTGATATAGCTCGAGATATTGAGTCGGTTCGCCACTAGGAGCGGGAGGAGAGGGAGGCCAAGAGGCCTCGTGGATCGGGCAGTTCTAGTGGTGCTCCTTCTAGGGGGCAGTTTCAGCATGGTAGAGGTTGTTCATTCAGGCCTCCTAAGTCCGTCCGCCCAGCATATAGTGGTGCATCTGCGGGACATGGTCCCCGCGGTTCTCACCCGGTCCGTTCTTCATTCGGTGCCCTCCCAGCTCAGAGTGTATGTCAAGCACCACCAGTTCAGAGTTCTTCTATGCATGAGTCTTCTAGTGGCCATTCTGGTGCTAGGGGTTTCTATCAGTCCCCGCCTCCAGCTTTAGGAAGTTGTTTTGAGTGTGGAAAGATTGGGAACATGTGGGGGCAGTGTCCCCATCGTCCCAATGGTTCTTATTACCAGAGGGGCTAGCCCTCGACTTCAGCTCCAGTTACTTCACCACCCGCCCAGGCAGCCAGGGGTGGTAGTCAGTCAGCTAGAGTCCGCCCTAGAGGGGGAGGTCAAATAGGTGGACGTCAGGCCCGTATGTATGCATTTCCAGCGAGGCCAGATTCTATGGCTTCCGATGCAGTGATCGCAGGTATTGTCTCAGTCTATTACCGAGATGCTTTGGCTATATTTGACCCTGGTTCTAAATTTTCCTATGTTTCTTCATATTTTGCCCATTTTCTGGATATGCCCCGTGAGTCTTTAGTTGCCTCTATTCATGTGTCGACTCCGGTGGACGATACTGTTGTTGTGGACGATGTGTATCGGTCGTGTGTGAAATCTATTGGGGGTCTTGAGACCCGAGTGGACCTACTGTTACTCAGCGTGGTCGATTTTGATGTGATATTGGGCATGGATTGGTTATCTCTGTGTCATGTTTTTCTTGATTGTCACGCTAAGACCATGACCTTAGCTATGCCAGGATGTTTGAGGGTTGAGTGGAGAGGTTCTTCTGAGTATATGCCTAGCAGGGTGATTTCCTATCTGAAGGCTTAGCGAATGGTTGAGAAGAGGTGTTTATCTTATCTTGATTTTGTGAGGGATGTCAGTGGTGAGACTCCCGCTATTGATTCGGTTCCTGTGGTCTGTGACTTTCCGTATGTGTTTCCTGCAAACCTGTCGGGCATGCCACCTGACAGGGACATTGATTTTGGTATTGACCTGGTGCCAGGTACCCAGTCTATTTCTATTCCACCTTATTGTATGGCACCAACGGAGCTAAAGGAATTAAAGGAGCAGCTTCAGAAAATCCTAGATTAGGGGTTCATCCGGCCTAATGTGTCACCTTGGGGTGCACCGGTGTTGTTCGTAAAGAATAATTATGGGTCCATGTGTATGTGTATTGACTATCGGCAGCTGAATAGACTTACGGTGAAGAATCGTTATCCCTTGACTCGTATAGATGACTTGTTTGATCAGTTGCAAGGTGCCAAGGTATTTTCCAATATTGACTTGCGTTCCGGTTATCATCAGTTTAAGATTTAGGTCCCAGACATCCCGAAGACTGCTTTCAGGACTAGATATTGTCATTATGAGTTCCTGGTTATGTCATTTGGGCTGACCAATGCCCCAGCAGCTTTTATGCACTTGATGCACAGTGTATTTCGGCCCTATCTGGATTCTTTCTTCATCGATTTTATTGACGATATCTTGGTATATTCCTGATCTCGGGAGGACCATGAGCAGCATTTGAGAGTTGTGCTTCAGACCTTGAGGGAGAAGAGATTGTATGTGAAATTTTCAAAGTGAGAGTTCTGGCTTGATCCAGTAGCATTTTTGGGGCATGTGGTGTGCAGTGAGGGTATTCAGGTTGATTCGAAGAAGATAGAGGTGGTGCAGAGCTGGTCTTGACCGTCACAGCTACCGAGATTCACAGTTTCCTTGGTTTGGCAGGGTACTACCGTCATTTCGTAGAGGGATTTTCATCTATTGTTGCACCAATGACCAGACTAACCCAGAAGGGTGTTCAGTTCAGGTGGACTGAGGAGTGTGAGGAGAGCTTTCATAAGCTCAAGTCAGGTTTGACTACAGCTCCGGTATTGATTTTGCCTACGGGTTCAGGTTCTTATACAATTTACTGTGATACCTCGAGAGTTGGCCTTGGAGCGGTTTTGATGCAGGATGGTTGGATGATTGCCTACGCGTCCAGGCAGTTGAAGTTGCACTAGAAGAATTATCCAGTGCACGATCTTGAGCTAGCAGCTGTTGTTCACGCCTTGAAGATTTGGCATTGTTATTTGTATAGAGTGCATTGTGAGATTTTCATTGATCACCGTAGTTTGCAGCATCTGCTTAAGCAGAAGGATCTGAATTTGCGTCAGATGAGGTGGTTGGAGATTCTCAAGGACTGACCTTAGTATTTTATATCATCCGGGGAAGGCCAATGTAGTGGCCGATGCCCTGAGTCGCAAAGCGGAGAGTTTGGGGAGCCTAGCCTACCTTTCAGTAGCAGAGCGACCATTAGCACATGATGTTCAGGATTTAGCGGGTCAGTTGGTGAGATTGGATCTATCAGCGCCTTCGCGGGCATTGGCTTTTTTAGCCTCCAGGTCTTCTTTTTATAATCATATTAGAGCACGCCAGTATGATGATCCACACTTTATCGTTCTTCAGGAAAGTATCTGTCGCGGTGATGCCGGGGAGGTGGTTATTGGTGATGATGGGGTCATGAGGATGCAGGGCCAGATTTGTGTCCCCAATGTAGATGGACTTCGAGATTTTATTCTGGCTGAGGCCCATAGTTCACTGTATTCCATCCATCTGGGTGCCGCAAAGATGTATCAGGATCTGAGACAGCATTATTGTTAGAGGCGGATGAAGAGGGATATTTTTGGGTTCGTGGCTCGGTGTCTCAACTGTCAGCATGTCAAGCATGAGCACCAGAGACCAGGTGGATTACTTCAGAGATTAGATCTTCCGGAGTGGAAGTGGGAGCAAATCACCATGGACTTCGTAGGGACTCCCACGGACTTCGAGGAGGTTTGATGCTCTATGGGTTATTGTGGACCGGGGACCATGTCCGTGCACTTCATTCCTGTTGGTACTACTTATTCTTCGGAGCGGTTAGCTGAGATTTATATTAGAGAGATTGTCCGATTGCATGGGGTTCCAGTTTCTATCATTTCTGACAGTGGTACTCAGTTCACATCTCAGTTTTGGAGAGCCGTACAGAGAGAGTTGGGTACTCAGGTCGAGTTGAGCACAGCGTTTCATCTTTAGACCGATGGGCAGTGAGATCGTACTATTCAGATTTTTTAGGATATGTTGCGTACATGTGTCATTGATTTTGGGGGTTCATGGGACCTGTTTCTGCCACTCGGGGAGTTTGCATATCATAATAGTTATCAGTCGAGTATCCAGATGGCTCCGTATGAGGCTTTATATGGTAGGAGGTGCAGATCTCCGGTTGGTTAGTTTGAGCCGGGCGAGGCTAGACTATTGGGCATAGACCTGGTTCAGGATGCATTGGGTAAGGAAAAGTTGATTCAGGAGCGGCTTGGCACGGTGCAGTCTAGGCAGAAGAGTTATGCGGACTGGAAGGTCTGGGATGTGTCTTTCATGGTTGGGGAGAAGGTATTGTTGAAGGTGTCACCCATGAAGGGTGTTATGAGATTAGGGAAGAGGAGAAAGCTGAGTCCCAGGTTCATTCGGCCATTTGAGGTGCTTTAGAGGATTGAGGAGGTGGCTTAAAGACTTGCCTTGCCTCCCAGCTTATCGATTATTCATCCGGTGTTCCATGTTTCAATGCTCCGAAGTATGTTGGTGACCCGTCTCATGTTTTGGACTTCAGCACGGTTCACCTCGAGGGTAATATGTCATACGAGGTAGAGCCAGTGGCTATTTTGGGTCGTCAGGTCAGAAAGTTGAGGTCTAAGGATATAGCTTCAGTGAAGGTCCA
The DNA here is from genome assembly GCA_005239505.1 of Nicotiana paniculata. Taxonomy (NCBI): domain Eukaryota; kingdom Viridiplantae; phylum Streptophyta; class Magnoliopsida; order Solanales; family Solanaceae; genus Nicotiana; species Nicotiana paniculata. Next base: position 127,356 of record ML313333.1, read on the forward strand.
GTGGAGGGGATAGTCGGTGGAGTATGCCACCTGGGAGACCGAGAAGGACATGCGGAGCATATATCCTCACTTATTCAAGATTCCAGGTATGTTTCTAGACCCGTCCGAGGATGAACATTTGTTTAAGAGGGGGAGGATGTAACGACCGACCGGTCGTTCCGTGAGAGTAGCCCCGTTTTATCCGTTTCTTCTCTATCATATTTTTCTTAGCATATTTATGTTGTGTTGGGTCAGTTGGTTCGGGTTCGGAGTGGTCGTGGTGAGAATTGACACACTTAGTCTCTTAAATTAGCTTAATAGTTAAAAAAGTCATCTGAGAGTTGACTTATGCTAAACGACCTCGGAATGCGGATTTTATGGCTCGAATAGCTTCGTAGGTTATTTGGGACTTAGGAGTGTGTTCGGAATGAAGTTTTGATGTCCGGTGTAGAATTAGGCTTGAATTGGCGAAAGTTAGTTTTTGGCGATTTCTGGTCGGTAGTGGAAAATAGGCTATCGGGGTCGGAATGGGATTCCCGAAGTTGGAGCAGGTTCTTAATGTTATTTTGGATATGTGCGCAAAATTTCAGGTAAATCGGATGTGTTTTGGTTGGTTTCGGCATCATTGGCGAAATTTAGAAGTTTTAACGTTCATAGGTTTGAATTTGATGTAATTTTTGTGTTTTCGTGTTATTTTTGGTGTTTCGAAGGCTCAACTAAGTTTAAATAATGCTATGGGATGTGTTGGTATGTTTTTTTGGGGCCCCGAGGTGCTCAAGATTGATTTCGGATGGTTAGCAGAGGTTTGAACTTAGGAAAATTGCAGCAAATAGCTGTTGGTATTAAGCTACTGGTGTGGCCACACCTACGGCTGCGATGCCGCAGGTGCGAAGGACCTAGCGCAGGTGCGAAGATAGGCCAGGCGGGAGAAATCCGTAGGTGCGAAGCATGGGTTGCACCTGCGAAATCGCAGGTGCGAAAAATGTGTCACAGGTGCGAAGTTTGGACTGTTAGTGGGATTTTGTAGGTGCAAACCTAGGACTGCAGGTGCGAAGAATTTTCCGCAGGTGCGGATTAACTGGACAGAACAGTGTAAAATGGTGCCTCCGCGAATATTTTGGCATTTCCTCCACTGTTCATGCAGATTTAGCTGAGTTGAGAGAAAATTGAAGGGGAAATTTGAAGGACTTCAGTGGAGGTAAGTTCCCGGACCATAAAACTCGCTTCTATGTTATTTTGTGACGGATTGGGCTTGAAACTTGAGGAAATTAAAGTAGAAAAGTTGGGAAAAATGGGAGGAAGTTTGGAAAAATTCTTTTGGCGATTTGAGTAGGCAACTGTGGTCCGATTGTGGTGTTCTTGGTATGTGTAGAATCGTGGGACGACGAGGGTTCTAGTGATGTAAATTTTACCTAATTCCGAGGCGTGGGCTCGGGTTTTTCCGAATTTCGAGAATTTTGTATAAATTGATAGTTTTCTATTGGGTTTTGTTCCTTTAGCGTATATTGATAATGGTAATTTGGTTTTGGTTAGATTCGGAGCAATCGGGAGTTGATTTGAGGGGCAAGAGCATCGCGGATTAGTATTGTTGCCGGTAGAGGTAAGTAATGGTTATAAATCTCATCCTGAGGATATGAAACCCCGGACTTCGTATTTCTCACTGTTTTTAGAATAGTGCACATATCGGATGAAGAGTATGTGGCGTGCACTGATTTTTGGATTGGACTTGGTCCTCTCCGCGGCAAATATTGAGTTGCGTATTTTACTCTAAATCATATTTTAAAAAAATTGTGTTCTAAAGACTATTGCTATATTTGGGCTATAAGCCATGTTTGGGACATCGTGTCGACTTGTTTAGACCCCTTCGGGGCTTTTTACTGCTATTTCCTCACTGTTGATTTATGATTTACACTCAGTCATATTGTGCTTAACTATTTTTTTTAAACTCAGCCTTATTTACACTATTTGAGATATAAAATGATGTTTTGGGTCGAGTAACCCGTTTTACTGATACACCCTTGGGGCTTTTGAGAGGTTCTGACTGAGTGAGGCTGAGGGCCTGATTGTGAGGATATTACACGCCACGAGGTGACTTGATACTAGCGCTTGGGCTGAAGGAGCCCCTACGGAGTCTGTACACACCCCTAGTGAGCGCATGTACCTATTTAGTGCGAGTGTTTAGTGCCGAGTGCCGAGTGATGAGTGATTGGGAGGCATGAGTGACAGTGAGGTTGCCCGAGGGGCTGATACTGAGTGGTTGTGAGGTGCTGAATGATGTTCTGCCCGAGGGGAGATTTATGATTCATGTTTTTCCCGAGGGGCTACTTATGATTTATTTCATTTTACACTAAATCCTTCGGTTATTTTTATTTCTGAAATTGATGGAAAACACATTTTTCAAAGGATTTTTTTTCTGAAGTTGGTTTTAACGCATGATGATTTCATATATCTATGTATATACTGTTGGAAAGAAAGGTTGTGCATATTGTGAAGTGATGATATTGATTTTTATGTGTTTCTTGCCGCTTAGACTTGATTTATTCCCATTACTACTGAGTTGGCGTACTCACATTACTCCCTGCACCCCTGTGTGCAGATTCAGGTACTGATACCGAGCGTTAGCCATCTTATCCGTGCGGATCCGAAGTTCGGGATATAGAGGTAGATGTTCAGCGTAAGCACCATCTTTGTTTTCCCTTCTTTTGTTGTATCTAGTTATTCAGTCGGAGGTTTTGTAATATAATAGTAGACTTGTTGGTATATTTTTTAGATGCTCATGACATGTTGGCTCTGGATTTTGGGGATGGTTTAGACTATTTAGCTATTTAGTTTGCCTAATGGATGCAGTAATTCTATATATTTTATGAAATGTTTGAAAATGGTTGGGATTTTGGAAAGAAACTGTAATTATGTGATTATTGGCTAGCCTAGTTCCACAATATGCGCCATCACGGTCGGTTAAGGATTTGGGTTCATGACAACAATATGCCAACACGAGTGGATTATAAAACAGTCCACTACATGTGATATAAATCAAACTCATGACTTTCGATCATCGTCCAATGAGTTCTAACTATTAGGAAACAAATTTATCCACCTTCATTGATATTTAAAAGATTAAATACAGAAAGTAGGCCTTTTTTTTAACTACGAAGTACCTTTCAAAACTCAAACTACAAAGAAAAAGAGAGGCGATATAGTGATACTTACGTCGTAGGGATCGTTCTGATGTTATCGCTTCTTGATTTCATACCCGGGAAGTTAATATTCTTTGAAACCCTTTTAAAGAGCTTAAGGGTAAGTCTATGTTTATTTTTTTGGTCGTGGTCTGTGTAAAAATGAAGAAACAGATGACATAAGGGATATATATATCCACGTTTTGAAAAGTCAAAGAGGTGCTAGCTTGTCACCCTAGCATTGGCCCTTCTTCCGGTGCTTATATATTTTTATCCGGATGTTGTATGAACAAATGGTTAAGAGAGTTGGAAAGTAAATTCCAAGAGCATAAATTTGGTATATAATATGTCCCAAAAAGACCTCATATAACACACATAATGTATTGCTCAAAATGCTTCAGTGGCACACCTGCTTGTCACCTATGTAGTATGTGCAGTCTCGCAAAACAACAAATATCTCTCTACTTCGGTGACATATAGATGAACGATTTAATGTATTAAAACTTGACACATATATCTTAAATTTGGTAGGTATATCGTCCCGTAATTCCATGTATATTGGGATAAAAGCTCTGCCACATTTGACCTAATCTTCAACACATTTATGAATGTAACTTGTGATGATCTTTAGCAAATTTTGTTCCACAACTCTCTTGAATTCAAAATGTAACACATGACTATCATAAGCCTAAAATAACCCCTTATCACGTTAAGAACCCTAGTCTCACCCCAAAGTTCATGTTATAACATTTCAAACTTATCGACTTTCGACGAAACTTATTTTTCGTTTAGCTTTTAAGATTTCCAACCCTTTTGATACTTGTTATTAATAATATTAAAGATTTGTAGCCTCCAAGGTGATATGATTAACTTAATTTATGTACTCTTAAAGACGATCTCATTTCTGAGCTTACATCAATTGACTTACGACGTACTCTTACGTACGAAAACATGGGGTGTAACATAAATGAAGCTCTTCTGTAGACATAACATGGCTTTCCAAAAAAGATATGACAATTATTCATGGGAATCACATCACACCAGATCGCATCCTCATACCTTCCAATAGAGAATAGTAATAACACCCTTTTATCTACCTTTATCCCTTTCAACATGTATGGTTCGATATGCTCCATACAAGGCAAGTTCAATTTCTCAACCATATAAGTGCTAATTGCATTATAGACAATCCCTTTGTCAATTCTAAGGGCACAAATCTTAGATAGCTATTTAGCTCTAGTTTGAAAAGTAATTTTGCCATCATCTTCCTTCCATTTTTCATACTGCAAGTTCAACTTTTCAAGTTGATGAGTCACTGCTCGCCTCCTTTATTCATAACTACCTGATTGAAACATCTGAATCAAAGATTAGAAAAAATATGTATCTCTCAGATTTGGCTTTTTAATCTAATGCTCTCACCTCTCTTGTATTTTTCTACTCAAAGCAACTATTGATCGTTAATATTTAGATTTATTAATAAACCTTACTACTCACAACCCTTAGTGGTAAGAATATGGAGTTAGAAAAAGAAAAAAACAAGTGAAAGACCAAACCTAGAAAGAATGGGATTTGGTTAGTAGGAAAAAAATAAAGAATTTAAGAAACCCAAAACCCACAAGAATAAGGAAAGAATTTGCCTTAATATTCAAGAACTAGGATACCCTCTTCTTGTACTTGAGTTCTGAAAATAATAATGAGCAACTATACTTTTGGGCTGATTTTCGTTTTCATTTTTTGCTTTTTTTATATTTTTGTTTTTTTTTTTGGATCAGGGAACTCCCAAGATTGTCAAGATTGGAATCTTGATTAGCCTATGCTCTGATACAACTTGATAACAACATGATATGAGGTTCAAGAATTAATAAAGAAAAACAAGAAAAATCAAGAAATTGTTTACCCATAAAACGATCAGTTGAATTTGTACGTTGGTTTCTAGACAAGTGAACTAATTTGATCCTGAAAAATAATAAAAGAATTGAAGAATCATGCAATACTTAGCCTTAAAATGTAGATGAAATAGCAGAAGTGACAGTTCTGGGAACAGTGTTTTCGGGCACAACAATAGTGGAATCAAAAAGAGAGAAAGTATTGTTTTAAGCTTTGTATAGAGTATAGTGTAAGTTTGCCAGAAAATTAGGTGTCCTTTACAATGATAACTGAGCTCACTACTTATAGCGGTGTATAGGGAAGGAGGTCCTAGGATCATTCCCTCCTTTAATGTCAATTATGAGGTCCATTGATAAAGAAGATGTAACGGTAAACATAAATGCCAAATTCTCTATAACGAGATGTCGCTCTTAATAGCATAAAATATTCTCTATTAAATGCTACCTGGTGCAGAGCATTTAACACGCCTTTATGAATGTTATCCCCTTAGATTTTAATCGGAATAGCTGCGATTGATCTTTGGCTATCCCCATCTTAGGTTCTACACGTCCTTCCTTTAGATGGCCATGCTTCATACCATATTTTACCCTATATAGATAGCCCCCTGCTTTCATGTGACATAACTTTGTGTTATCGAGAAGTTGGTAGAAACACTCTTTTGGCAAGGCTTACTATATTTCATCTGAAGGCTTCTGATAATTGATTAGACACGCGTCTTTCCACATTTAATTCCCCGAACACACATCGTCCAATGATTCAGTACAAATTTTTCTTGTTATCGAGGTAATCATGGCGATGAATTTAGCCGCCAAAATTTTACTTATACGCATCATCTTTCTTCCCTTACATTTTATATTTTCCAAGCTTCTGATTTGCATGTTTGTTATCCATCTTTTCTCTAACTCTCTTCAAACAAAAAATCTTTTCATTCTTTTATTCGATGGCTTCTTCTTCAAATAACAAGAACAAGGACAAAGATTCTGCTCCCCTAACGGTAGGTTCCATCATCCCAAGAAGTCTTAATATCACTAAAGACTTCAAAGAGAATTCACTGCTGCTAACCCTCGTACATGGGCTGTCAGTAGGTACCCTTCTTCAATTAGTGCTTCTCGTATTCCTGCTGTGAAGTAAAACTGCCGCTGCCATGAGTTGAATATTATTGCTCCTGATCTATCGGAGCGAGTGACCCTTCCCAAGGAGGGTTTTACATATTTTTACATGTATCCTTTACTTTGGGTGCATTTTATTTGAGAGGAGAGCTTGATTCTATGATTGCGGAGTTTTGCCTCCGCTACCAAGTATGTTTGGCACAAGTAAGTCCTTCGGTGTTGATGAGGTTCGCCTGTATTTGACGCTTGTTCCAAGAGACTAGAGAAGAGCTAACATTAGCTCGTATGATGAATCTCTACTCTCCCAAGTTCTTACGTGGGGGGTGATAAACCTCTACAAATCTTTCTACCATGCTCAATTTACTAGCATGGATAATGATAACGACGGTAGGTGGATGGAACGGTTCATTGCATTTGCCACTGATAATATCATTCTGACAACGGCTTCATCCTTTTCGGTTGCTTAGAACCGCACTCGTAAGATCTTCAATTAATATTTCCCTCACTAAATATTCATTTATGGCCGTATTAACTCTTCACCCTTCGCATGTTTCAGCAACTCGATGGATCCCACCGGTAGTGGAAAGTTTGGACTGGTGGGTTCAGAAGATCTTCGACGTTATGACGCTCAAAATATTTGTGGAAAGAACTAGCCCTTAAATATGGGTGGACGGCAAAAAATCATGGTAACTTTAACTTACCTTGCTTCCATTTTTTATGCGGAGAACTTGGTTGAAACCTTCTGATTTGTTCACGAAATTAGGTCTACCTGCGGGCTCTGTTGTTATCCCCAAGGAGGACGTCCTATCTGATCTGCTAATGCAGCGAGGCTGCTCAGGAGTCACTTACTCGAACAGGTATCTCGGGGCTCGCTTCAGGAGAAAACACTTCTTTACAAAGTCCCCAGCCGGAGGATACACAGCGAAAAAGAAGACGTTCCTCCGCGGTGGGGAAAATAATAAGACTGCAAAGACTCATGCCCCCGAGTCATCTCCGTTGGCGATGGTGACTGGTCATCCTTCAGGGTTGGTCATAGACACCGTGATGATTGATGATGATGAAGAAGCTAGTTATGAGGGTGCTTCTCTACATAGAAGGCGACAATCCTCATCGTCTCAACATGATGCTCTACCTGTTGAGACAATTACACTAACCGAGAATGATGTCTTTTTGAGAGTTTGATTTTGTAGATAATGCCAACTCCCATTTTCGGGCTCCAACTACTATGCCCCGTACCGCGGGACTGAGTACCGGGTCCCCGCGGTCTTTGGTTGGGGAGCATCCACTACCACCACTGCATTTGATGCAACTTCTTCTCACCCTTCAACTCCATCAGCTTCATCCCCATCTTCACCAGCACCAACAACTGCTACATCATTTCTATCTTCATTCACTCTTCCACCAGCAACTGCTACGTCATCTCCGTCGATCGTATCTGACCATGAAAAGCTCCTGATCTCTATAGCTGAAGTAGAACGCGACCAACTCTGAACTGCCTTGATCTTCTGAGGATCAACCTTGATACCTTCTCCGGATACATGCCCCAAGAATTCCACGGAATCCAACCAAAACTCACATTTGGAGAACTTAGCATATACCTTCTATTCTCGCAAAGTTTGGAGCAAAACTCTCAAATGCTGCTCGTGCTCCCCCAGACTACGTGAGTAAATCAAAATGTCATCAATGAAGACAATGACAAAGGAATCAATATACAGCCTGGACACCCTATTCATAAAGTCCATGAATTCCACTGGAGCATTAGTCGAACCAAAGGACATCACCAGGAACTCATAATGGCCATATGTCGTACGAAAAGCAGTCTTCGGAACATCTGAAGCCCGAATCCTCAATTGATGTTACCCCGATCTCAAATCAATCTTTGAAAACACACGAGCACTCTATAACTAGTTAACCAAATCATTGATGCGCGATAAAGGATACCTGTTCTTAATGGTGACCTTGTTCAACTGGCGGTAATCAATACACATCTGCATAGACACATCCTTCTTCTTTACAAATAGAACTAGAGCACCCCACGATGATACGCTCGGCCTAATGAACCCCGTAGCTAACAACTCCTCAAGCTGCTCTTTCAACTCTTTTGGAGCCATACGGTACGGAGGAATAGATATAGGCTGGGTGTCTAGAGCTAAATCAAGGCAGAAATCAATATCACGATCCGGAGGAATGCCAGGAAGATCCGAAGGAAATACATCAGCAAACTCTCGAACAACTGGCATTGAATCAATCGTCGGAGACTCGGCGGTGGTGTCCCGCACATAAGCAAAATAGGCCACACAACCCTTCTCGACCATATGTCGAGCCTTCAAGAATGAATTAACCCGGCTGGCTGTACTAATTGAGGAACCTCTCTACTCCAGCCTAGGCGACTCGGGTATGGCTAATGTAACTGTCTTGGCATGGAAATCTAGCACAACATGATAAGGAGATAGCCAATCCATGCCTAAAATAATCTCGAAATCAACCATGTCGAGCAATAAGAGATATGCTAGAGTCACGAGTCCACAAAATGAAATCATACAGGACCAATAAATCCGGTCTACAACCACAGAATCGCCCATGGGAGTGGACACATAAATAGGAGAACCCAAGGACTCACGAGGGACATCCAGAAAATGAGAAAATAAGATCGAAACATAGGAATAAGTGGATCCTGGATCAAATAATACCAATGCCTCTCTACCACATACTGTAATAATACTTGTGATCACGACGTCTGAGACCACTGCATCTGATCTAGCCAGGATAACATATAATATAGCTGGAGCACCGAAAGAATGAGCCCCGCCAGAATGAACAGGAGTTGGCTGACCTTCCCCTGACTGGCCTCCACCTCTAGGAATACCCCTGCCGACCTGTCCCCCAGCTCTAGGTGGCCTGACTGCTGGTGCTAGACCCATAGGCTGAAAACCCTGTTGTACCGCTTTGCCCCGAAACTTAGGACAATGCCTCTTCATATGACCAGGGGAATCTCGGATAACTGGGATAACCACTGGGTTAACTGAATATCTGGAGGGCGGTAGGAACGCTCTGGCATGGTGCTAAAATTAGCCCTCACTGGAAAGCCTCAAGGAGGTTGTGGGGGTGTTAAATATGGAGGACTGCTGGGTTAAACTCTACTGAACTAACATCTGCCCCTAAATGGGGCACCTCAGAAATCCCCGGAGAATATGGCCCTCTTGTCATGCTTACCCTGCTCTCTGCCTCTCAATCGATAGCCCTCAATACGACAAGTTATCTCGACCACCAGCTGATAGAGAGTCCCCATCTCCATCGCTCGGTCCATGTTGGCCCTAATACCGTAGTGCAGCCTGCTACAAATCTCCACACTCTCGCAGCATTGGTAGGCAATATAATAAGTATGTGGCGAGACAACTCTGAGAATTGGGTACCTCACAATTAACTTATATACTTGTGCGGTATTGACGTATAAAATATCAATTGGTATCAGAGCAGGTTATCCTTGAAAGGCTAATACCTTGGAGAAGATCAAGATGAGTGCACCACCTAGAAATTGGGAAGGTCAATCAACTGGCCACTACTCTTCAATGGCCAGTATTACTCTTGGTGGAAAAACAGGATGAAGGACCACCTGATTGGAGAAGACTATGAACTCTGGGACATAGTCACTGATGGTCCTCTAGCTACCTTGACGAAGACTGCTAAAGGTATAGATATACCAAATACTAGAGCTGATTGCACTGCTAAGGATCTGAAGAAATAGGAGAAGAATGCAAAGGCCAAAAAGTGGCTAGTGTGTGGACTAGGTCCAGACGAGTACAGTAGAATCCAAAGCTGCACCACTGCCAAAGAGATCTCGGATACCTTGCAAGTAGCCCATGAAGGAACACCTCAGGTAAAAAGGTCAAGCGGTACTCTACTATACTCTCAGTATGAAAACTTCACCATGAAAGAAGGAGAGACTATCCAAGAGATGTACACAAGGTTCACAACCTTGACTAATGAACTGAAGTCTCTTGGAAGAGTTATTCTTGAAGAGGACAGGGTTGAGAAGATCCTAACAAGGGTCTTGCCTATTTCCTGGGAAAGCAAAATCACTGCTATCCAGGAATTCAGAAATATGGCAACCCTGAGATTAGATGAGTTGATTAGAAACCTCACTGCCTATGAACTGAGAAGGCAAACAATGAATATGGATGGTCCAAAGAAGGAGGGGAGTCTAGAAATAAGAATCACTGAGGGAGCAGATCTGGAGGATGATGAGATGGCCATGATCACCAAAGAATTCAGAAACTTTGGAGGGCGTCTCTAGAGGAGGAAACTACAACAAAGCAAAATCCCCAGAAAGGCAAACCAACGAGGGATGCTATACATATGGTAAGACTGACCATCTCATCAAAAACTGTCCTCAATGGGAAGTAGGATGGAAAAAGGAGAGATATGAAAAAAGGAACAGGAAGAAGGAACAGGTCCAACCCAAGAAACCACAGCAAAGGCTATGGTTGCACTTTGGGGGGGGGTAGGAGTTCAGATGAGGAATCAGAAGATGGGGAGACTGAAGATCAGGCGCTCATGGAAATTGGAGAATATGATGAGGAATCGCATGAAGAACCAGAGGTAAGTATCTCCCATCTTAAAAACAAAGTAAAGTTCCTATCTAAGGAAAAACTCTCTGAGATGCTACTTGATTTCATAGATGATTTTGAGGAAACAACTAAACATAATGAGAAAATATCTAAAGATTGTGCAATGCAAAAAGAAAAGTGCATGAACCTGGAAATTAGAGTCAGTGAATCTAAAAAGAAAAACACTGACTTGTTGAACCAGCTTCATCCACTTGAAACTGAGATTCTACAACTAAAATCTGAAAATTTAAAGCTAAAGCTAAGATCCAGTAAAAAGGTTTTTGACTATTCTCATATCATGTTAGAAGAAAACGTGGGAAAACTAAAAGATAATATGTATCCCAAGGATGAACAGATAAGAACTCTTAATGAAGAACTTGGCAAAGTCAAACATGAATTAGATCAAACTTGTAAATGGAATAAATCCTTTGATGCCCTGATATGGCTTCAAGAGAATCATAGTAGCAACAAGAGAGGGATTGGCTTTGGAAATCAATTTCCCAGGTGGGATCCCAAAAGCAAGTATCTCACTCTCCCTGAGAATAAAATCTGCACCCATTGTGGTAAGACTGAGCACTACAAATATGAGTGTACTGCAAAAGAGCAGGAAAGTCGAAGAAATGAGAGGTTTGTAAAAAGGAAAAACTGGCTACCAAATCGGGCCAGGGAAAATTTGATTCATCCATTCTCTTATAGAAAAGGACCCAAACTAGTTTGGGTTCTTAAAAATAACCCCTGATTCTTTTGTAGGTTCAAGTGAGAGGAGGCAATCAAATTTGGTATTTGGATAGTGGCTGCTCAAAGCATATGACTGGGAACATGGAACAGTTCCTTTCACTTGAAAGTCCCAAAGGAGGAAATGTCTCATTTGGAAACGGAAAGAAAGGTGAAATCATTGGGGTTGGTAAGGTAGGTAAGGATGACACACGATCCATTGAACATGTGTATCTAATACATGGCTTAAAATATATCCTGATCAGTTTATCACAACTGTGTGAAAGAGGTAACCTGGTTGCTTTTACTTCCAAAAAATGTTTTGTGATTAACTTGCTTACTGACAAGATTGTTTTTCAAGGAAAAAGAATGAATAACATCTATGTCATAGACTTGTCGACACTTTCTGAAAACAAACTCACTTGCCTAAGTGTGTTAGACAGTGATCCCCTCATGTGGCACAAACGACTTGGTCATGCGAGTCTAACTCAGCTTAACAAACTAGTCTCTAAGGACTTAGTGGTAGGACTTCCTAACATTAAGTTCAAGGAGGACAAAGTTTGTGAGGCATGTGCCAGGGGGAAGCAGGTAAGGTCCTCTTTCAAAAGTAAGAAAATAGTCAGTACCACCAGGACGTTGGAACTGGTTCATATGGATCTATGTGGTCCTATGAGAACTCTGAGTAGAGGTGGTAAGAGATATGTGATAGTGCTAGTTGATGATTATTGAAGGTTCACTTGGACCTTATTCCTGGAACCTAAGGATGAAGCATTTGATATGTTCACCTCATTTGTCAAGAAAACTCAAAATCAATTAGGACATCAACTAGCATCAATAAGATCTGACCATGGTATTGAATTTGAGAATGATAAGTTTGATGATTTCTGTGATGAACATGGTGTTAATCATAACTTTTCTACTCCTAGAACCCCACAACACAATGGGGTTGTTGAAAGGAGAAATAGAACTCTTGAAGACATGGCAAGAACCATGCTTCTATCTAGCAAACTACCTCACAACTTCTGGGCTGAAGCAATAAACACTCCTTGTTACATAATCAATAGATGCATGACCAGACCTGTGGTAGAGAAAACTCCCTATGAATTACTCAAAGGGAGAAAGCCGCACACACCCCACTTTAAGGCTTTTGGATGCAAGTGTTTTGTGCATAATAATGGAAAAGATTCCCTAGGAAAATTTGACCCCAAAAGTGATGAGGGAGTATTCTTGGGATATTCATCACATAGCAAAGCTTATAAAGTGCATAATAAAAGAACTATGTGTGTAGAAGAAAGTATACATGTTGTCTTTGATGAAACTAACATTTTTGCTGAGAGACAGGAACCTGAAGATGAGAAGCTTGGATTGGTGAGAAGCAGTGATCACATTGAAGCAAGCATGGAAGGTGTAACAGGGGATGGACCAGGTTCAACTACCCCAAGCATCATGACAGGGGGAATTCAACATATACAACCTGGCCCTAATCCTGCTCCACAGCAACAAGACACCATGGAATCGTCTAGGAATGAACAACTGGTACTTAAACCACACAGATATCAGAGTGCTCACCCTCTTGAGAACATCATGACAGATTTGGCATCCGGAATCAAAACAAGATCATCCTTTAAAAATCTTTGTGCGTTTGATGCCTTTCTATCCATGATCGAACCAAAGAACATTGGGGAAGCCCTACAAGATGCTGATTGGGTAAATGCCATGTAAGAAGAGATGAATCATTTTGAAAGAAGTCAAGTATGGCACTTGGTACCCAAGCCACTAGACAGGTCAGTGATTAGCACCAAGTGGGTCTTCAGGAACAAGCTCGATGAGGATGGAACTGTTACAAGGAATAAGGAAAGATTAGTTGTTCAAGGGTATAGTCAAGAAGAATGAATTGACTATGATGAGACCTTTGCCCCTGTGGCAAGACTGGAGGCAATCAGACTTTTTCTAGCATTTGCTGCACACATGGAATTCACTCTTCATCAGATGGATGTTAAGAGTGCCTTTCTCAATGGCTATCTGAAGGAAGATGTATTTGTCAAGCAGCCTCCAGGTTTTGAAAGCAAGGAGTCACCTGACCACGTATACAAACTCGACAAGGCTCTATATGGTCTCAAACAAGCACCAAGATCATGGTACGAACGATTATCAAAATTCCTACTAGAACATGGGTACAAATAAGGCAAAATTGATAGTACCTTGTTCTTAAGGGAAAAGGGTAAGGATCTCCTGGTTGTGCAAATATATGTGGATGATATTATATTTGGGGCGACTTCTGAAAAATTATGCAAGGAATTTGCTATCATAATGGGAAGTGAGTTTGATATGAGTATGATGGGTGAGCTAAACTTTTTCTTAGGCTTGTAAATTAAGCAAACTCAAGTGGAACAATGATCCACCAACAAAAGTATGTGAAAGAATTTCTCAAGAAGTTTAAAATGAAAGACTCAAAAGAAATAGACACTCCCATAGCCACAACTACAAAATTGGATATAGATGAACCTGGTTCATTTGTTGACCAGAAGCTATATAGAGGGATGATTGGATCTCTATTATATATCACTGCCAGTGGACCTGATATTGTGTTCACCGTGGGATAATCCAAAGGAGTCCCACCTCACTGCAGTGAAAAGAATTTTGGGATATCTGAAAGGCACCACTGATTTGTGCCTTTGGTATCCTAAAGGTAGTAATTTTGACCTTGTAGGATATGCTGATGCTGATGCTGATTATGCAGGTTTCCTGGTTGACAGGAAAAGTACTTCAGGCATGGCTCAATTTTTGGGCTCCTACCTTGTCTCTTGGGACACCAAGAAACAAAATTCAGTAGCCTTGTCTATTGTTGAGGCTGAAAATGTGGCTGCAACCTCATGTTGTGCCCAGTTGCTATGGATCAAGCAACAACTCATGGATTTTGGTATTGATGTAGGATGCAGACCTATTTTTTGTGATAACACTACTGCTATTAGTATGATGAATACCCCGGTTCATCACAAGAGGACTAAGCACATAGAAGTTAGGCACCATTTTCTAAGGGATAACTATGAAAAGGGAATTATCTCAATCGAATTTTGTGCTACTGATCATCAAATTGTTGATATATTCACTAAAGCACTTAGTAGGTTGCATTTTGGGAGAAACAAGCGAGAATTAGGAATGATTAAGATCACCTGATTGAAAAAAAAACTGAAAAAATGAAAAATAAAAAAAATTGGCTAGAAAATTTTAATTAGGTACTTAATTAGATTAATAATTGCTCAGCATCATGTATTTATTGCCATACTCTTGTGCCATGTATTAATATGATTCCCCGGATACTAATGATTTTTATCTATCTTTGTAACTTTAGGCAATTTAAAGATTTCTAACAGGATGAATCTGGTTCATCCATGCTGATTCATCTGACTGACTAGGTACCTAGTCTTCTCCATATATTAATTCAGTTACAGTCATACATGAGCAGGATTCTTCCCATAATTGGTTCAAATTCAAACACTTCGTACTTACCCAAATTGAACCAGTTTCATGAAGTCTAATCTTCACTTAATTAACCTAGTTTTAGGGTGAAATTAAATGTCTAATCAATATCAGTCCTTTGGCGATTAGGCTCCTACTTCAGTACACTGTCTGCATGTTGAAATCTCCCTAGCCACATCTTATAAAAGCTAATCATTACTCTTCTCTTAATAAAGCAACCGTCAAACAAATTTCAACTCATTCTACACAAACCAAAATTGATTACTCGCCTTTTCTTCTTAACAATACATAATTATGTCTTCACCACCACCAGCTTCTTGTTCTAATTCATCACCTAATCGTGATTACGATGGAGGAAATTCTGAATCTGTATCCAATTCTCCATCTATATACAGTTCACAATCACAAGAATTTTTGTCAACCCCTGAAAATACACCTATTCCTGATCCCACTCGAAACCCTACTCCTGCCCCCAAGAATCATCGTGTCAAAGTTCTTGCCCGAAAATCTTTTGCTTTTGAGACTAGGGAAAAATTCTTGGAGCATCTCATTAAAGCGGAAAAAGGTACTAAGTTAGATTCGTCCAGTGAATCTTTTAAATCAGCCAATGAGGAAGACGCACCTGGTTCAACCCGTTCTAAGAAAGATAATCCTAAAATCAATTATGAAGTTGTTTTTGCTGATAAAAGGTTCGTATTGGTTGGGTCTGTTATTGATGTTAAAGTGCATAAAAGGAAGAGGGGTGGTAAAAAAGAAAGAATTCTTGAGAGAGAGGGAAAAGGAGTTGAGAGGGGATCCGGGGAGGATGGTACCACACTGGTTATCTGTGGTCCCATTCCTAAAAGTGTTGGAGAAAAAATCACAGATTTAGGGGGAAGCACAGTTGAGGAGGCTGTAGCAGGTCATCCAAGTCTGAAGAAAGGAACAGATGAACCTGGTTAATCTGGGGAAGAAACATTGGCTGAAAGGCTGAAGAAACTAGGGGGTGTCCTATAATCCTAAGAAAAGGAGGACTCAGAAGTCCAAGAAGGAAACTCACTCAATTCCTTCAAAGAAAAGAAAAGTTTCTAAAGCTGCTAATTTTCCTGCTCCAAAAGTAAGAGCTACTCGTAGCACTGTGAGTAATGAAGAAGAGAAATTGGAAAAGGCTATGAAAGAGAGTAAGAAGAAGAGGGCAGCAAAGGGAAAAGCAAAAGTTTGAGAGCCTGTTGAGGCTATTGAGATTGAAGAGATTACGTTGGACCTGGTCCAACAGGTGGAGCAGCCTGCTCCAGGTGTGGCTGAGACACCAAAATACACAAAGGCTAAGGCTTCTTCAAAGAAGTAAGATACAATGTATGTCACACCAACAAGATCTGTTAAGAGGACCAGGGCCAAGGAAAAGAAAGTGAAAATTGTTGAGAAAGAGGATGATGATGTAAACTGGAGTGGAGAGGAGGAGAAGGAAATAGGAGAGGTGACTGACAAAGTTACCATGTTTGGAAAGAGAACAATACTGAAGGGTAAGTTGATGAAGGATCAAGAGGAGCCTAGAATGCAATATCTGCTAGAAACTCTAGAGGTGCAGGGCTGGAAAGACATGGTCCTTCACATGGAAGGTAGGCTGGTAAGGGCTGAGTTGGTAGAATTCATAGGAAATGCCATTGTCAAGGAAGGCAGGGTCACCTCCATGGTCAAATGAATTGAAGTTTCCTTTCATGCTAAAGAACTCGGTGTTATTCTGACCATACCAAATAAGGGATATGAGGACTACACAAGGCAAAGATGGCCTTGTCTAAATGGGATGGCCTTAGTAATCAACATCACCATATTCTTCAATGATAATGAGAAGGAGATTGAACCCAGGCCGGTCTACAAGAGTGAAATGAAGTCAGAGCACAAGCTACTCTTCGAGTTTGTCATCAAGTTCTTATTGCCTAGACAAGAAACAAGGCACATTGCAAATTACATGGATCTGACCTTGATGGAGTGCTTGTACAGGGGAAGAAAATGAATTGGCCGGCTTTCATCATCCAACTCTTGGATAGAGTTATTAATGGGACCAAAGCATATGCAACTCCGTATGGCTTCATTCTAACAGCAGTGTTTGCACATTTGGGGTTCCAGTGAAGAAGGCTGAGATGGCTACTGCAAAAGACTATTTTGGGAAAGAAACTTTGCTGACATGTGACTACAATGTAAATGTTGCTGTTGATGAACCCGGTTCATCTAGGAAGCAACCAGTCAACAAAAAAGTTAGAACTCTAGTGCAGGAAAATGATATCAAGGATATGGAGATCCTTCGTTTGAAGTCTCGTGTGATTGAGGTTGAACTTGAGCGGGATGCTCTTAGAGATGAAGTAGCAAAGGAGAAAGAAAATAATGAGGGTGTTCTTAAGCAGATGATTTCTCTCCTACAATCCAAGACCACAACCTCCTCTGCACCTTCCCATCCTTAGGCTATCAAGAGCTTCCAAAACCCCTCTTTAGACAAGTTGTTCAGTTTCAGTTGTTTTTATTCTATTTTTTGCTCATGGTTGGTTTGTTTTTGTTTTTCTGTATGGTGGTTGATAATCATTACTAATCAATGAATTCTGATTCTAGTTACTGACTTGTCTCAATTTCTTAGATAGTTTACATTTATTGGCTTCTTGTGTTGATTAATCATGCTTTGCACCTGCAGTTGCCTCAATGGCCATGAGTAATAATTAATAAATCTGGTAAGTGTATATTTTGCAAACTTTTCGATGATGCCAAAAGGGGGAAGATATGTGCTGAACTTTTCAAAAATTTTCAAAGTGATATTTATAACCTAATGAACCTGGTTTGTCTATGATTAATGCTTAAAACCATACAAAGTGTTTGAAGTGTATACAGGATTAAGCACAGAGTTTTTCATCATCAAAAAGGGGGAATTTGTTGACCCATGTCACTGCATAGTTTTGAAGATTGACAAATGGCTGACCAGTTGAACCAGGTCCATCAGAGCACACATCTTGAACTGAATAGCTGGCACATGAACCGTATATGCATAGGAGATATTTGTGAATGTGAAATATCAATGAACCAAGAGATTGTCTCCTAATGCGAAAAGGTTGCAAACTGATGAGAAGATTGAAGTCGAATTCAGCAAGGAAAGTAACAAAAGAAAGGACGTTGGGTTTGGTACAAATTTTTTCACCCAGGTAGAGTTGGACTAGAATTGGACGACAAGCTCAACAACTAACTCTATAAATACTCCATGTATTTCTGCTGGAATTCAACACTCACAAAAGCTGAAGTGAATCAAAATCTGAAAGCAAAGTTCCCAGAGTTATTTGCTAGCAGAATCATTGTGCAATCCAAAGGCTACAGTTCAACTAGAAGAACCAGTTCCATCTGATTAATTATTGAGTCTATTTGATTGTAGTAGGAGTTTTAATATTGTATCTTTTCAGCTTTCATAGAAGTAATCGTAATAGGTACGCATTGTTCAAGTTATAGTTAACTTGAAGCTTGTAGAAATTAGCTAGGAGCTAGTTACTACAAAGGGATTAGAGTTAGTCCTAGGATTACAAAAGAGTTTATTTTGTAAGTTCGTTTGGCTCAGAGTTTTAGTGAAGAGTTTGAGAAAATCCTACTGAGGAGTAGGTCTTTTTCACCTTTTGAGCCAGGTGTTTTCCACGTAAAAATCTGTATGTTTTTACTTTATTGCTTTTAATATTCTGCAACAGTATAAGTAAGTACATCAACAAGAACCAGGTTCTTCCAGTTAGACAGCACTCGAAAAATTGGGTACCTTACAATTAACTTATATAATTTTGTGGTATTGACGTCTAAAACATCACTAGCCTCATAATCTGTCACTGACATTTGACCCTGCTCCAATTGCTCAAACTGATGTTGCAGCTCTTCCCTCTTAGAGGGTGGGATATACCTGTCTAGAAATATCTGAGTGAACTGCTCCCAGGTGATAGGAGGAGAATCTGCTGGCCTGCTGAGAATGTAGGACTACCACCATCTACGAGCTCTGCCCTCTAGCTGGAAGGTAGTGAAGTCTACTCCATGGGACTCCAGTATCCTCATGTTGTGTAGTCTGTCCCTGCACCTATCGATAAAGTCCTGGGCATCCTCGCCCCACTCACCCCCGAAGACTGGAGGGTGCAACCGAGTCCATCTATCCAATAACTTCTGCGGATCGCCGTCCGCACCTGGTCTAGGCTGAGGTATTGCTGCCAGAGGCTGGGCCCCACCCAAGGGCAGTGTACCCGGGAAATGATGAAGTGCTGCTGTCTGGCCTGCAACCTGGGCAGTAGGGGTCAGGGCTCCTCCTCATGCCTGAGATGTGGCAGGATACGCTGGAAATAAACCATCCTGGGATATAGTGTCCATGAACCACATCATACGGCCCATGATCTCCTAGAATGCAGGTGTTGTCATAAAGTCCACCGGAGCAGGACCTGCTGGGGGCACCTCACCTTGCTCCTCTATAGTAGGGTCCTCTGGTGATGGTATGACTAGAATAGCTCGGGGACGCCCTCATCCCCTACCTCAAGTCGGTGCCCTCCCCCGGCCTCTGCCATGGCCTCGAACAATGGGGGTAGCAGCCCCTCCCGGGTCTGGAACATCGTATGCACGCGTCCTCACCATCGTGAGAGAATAGAAGAATGAAATTTAGTAAACCATTGACTGCACTATAGAATAAAAATAAGAAGAGGTTTTCCTAAAACCCTATAGCCTCCCGAAGATAACTATAGACGTCTACATACCGATCCGTAAGACTCAACTAGGTTTTCCCGTGACTTGTGAGACCTACGTGAACCTAGTGTTCTGATACCATGTTGTCACGACCCAAAATCCTAACCGAGGTCGTGTTGGCGCCCAATAGCGGGGTCAAGCAAGCCGACATTTAATTTACTAAAGGTTCCTTCTTATTAGATTAAACACTTTAAAATATACTCAGTTTTTAAAAGTTAAAAAATGATTTGACAAGGATAAATAGCCAGTTTTAATCAAAATAGTCATGAAGAGGAATGAGCCAACATATATATATACAGACCCGTAAACCAAAATAACAACTACGTGTGTGCCAGGAACTAGTGTCACAAGCCTTACGGGCATACTAACAGAATATACAAAACATAATATACAATCCCACTGTCTGAAAGGAATAGACAGGAAATAAGCAAAATAAAACTCCAAGGTGCTGATGAGGATCGTCAGGAGAAGCAGCTCACCGTAAAGTTGGGTCCAACTAAGATCAGAATCGAGCTCCGGTCTGATAACCAGATGCACCAGCCTCAGAACCTGTACAATTAAGTACAGAGTGCAGTATGAGTACATAAACAAATATGTACCCAATAGGTATCCCGCCTAACCTCGAAGAGGTAGTGACGAGAGGTCGACTTGACACTCACTAAGGTCCAATAAAATGATTAGCGATATATAATATCAGTATCAAACGTACAAGGATGATAAAAGCAGTAGACATTTAGAATAACAGTGATTCAAATAAATACTGACAGTAAATATACAATTTCTATCTTATTATTCTTTTCTTTCCTTTAAAAGTTTATCGGAACACTCAAAATCCATAACAGAATTCTTAACAATTTAACATGTGCATACAGGATAAGGACAACCGTCCTGAGCCATCATAATGATCATATATGTGCACTGCCGAGGGTCGAACGGCCCGAACCATAATATGTATATATCTTTCAATCTCGCAGTGGCGTACGGCCCGCTCCTGTGAGAGTGGGGGAAACAACACTCCGCTCGCGGAATGTAAATTGTGAAGCGGTCACATGCACAAACAATCCACACATTTATTATTCATCAAATACTTTTCGTGAAAACTCCTTAAAAATTACTAAAATTCCATGATATCAGGAGAACAAGCTGCATATAACTTTAACTCACTAAGCATATAATACATTTCAAGGAAAACATAAAACATGGTGTAAGCCTAGCTACTCGGACGTACGGACTCTCGTCACCTTGTACGTACGTAGCCCCCACAGTAATCACATATAGCATTTAAATCACCTAGGGGGACAGTTCCCCCTTACAAGGTTAGAAAGGAGACTCACCTCGCGTCGCACCTACTCCCCGGGTCAAGAATGCGCCCGAAACCCCGAACATGACACCCACGGACTCGAAACTAGCCAAATGTTGTACAAATATGTCAATTTATATTCAAAACAGGGAATTCTCCTATTACTTAGCCAAATTCACCATTCTTGAAGAAATTCTAAAATCCAACTTCGGACCCGCATGCTCGGATTCTAAAAATGCTCGAAGGAAATACTCACCTGTAGCCTAAGGATCATTAATATACGATTTTTACTTGATTTCATAGCTAATTCACGGGTAAATTCTCCAATTCTCGAAATCCCTAGGTTACTACCCAATTCTGGATCTTTCACTAATTATATGATTAAACTTCACTAGGAATTCATGCATGAAGCTAATATTAGAGTAGAATTTACTTACCTTCAATAACCAAGTCGTTTTCCCCTCTAAAATGGTGGAAATCGCCCCAAGGAAGATGAAGGGGATAAGGAAACTGAGTTGAATCCCGTGTATAAAAACACATTGTCTGAACAATGTTTCCGCACCTGCAGTCTCGCAGCTGCGAGCCAAGGCTCGCACCTGCGGAAATAGACGAGGGAGTCTGGGCCCGCATATGCGGAATGGAGACCGCACCTGTGGCTCCGCTCCTGTGAAACATTGTCCGCACCTGTGAGAAACGCCCTGCCCACTGGGGGTTGCACCTACGAGGCTGGGACCGCAGGAGCGGTCCCGCACCTACCACTGGGCAACCGCACCTGCGGTCACACCACAACAGGTGCACCAGCAGCTATTTCAGCTGGTTTTTGACCTCGTGTTGTGTCCGAGAGGCACCTGGGCCAACCCGAGTCCCCGTACAAATATACCAACAAGTTCCAATTCATAATACGGACTCGCTCGAGCCTTTGGAACACCCAAAACAATGCTAAAACATAAAATCACACCTCAAAACCCCTAGAACCAAACTTAGGAACTTTAAGTTTACTTGACTTCGCTAACAACGCGCCGAACC
This sequence comes from Nicotiana paniculata, assembly GCA_005239505.1. Classification (NCBI taxonomy): domain Eukaryota; kingdom Viridiplantae; phylum Streptophyta; class Magnoliopsida; order Solanales; family Solanaceae; genus Nicotiana; species Nicotiana paniculata. The sequence goes on from ML313333.1 coordinate 149,350, forward strand.
AACCTATACTACTCGGAATGACACCAAATTTTGCAGGCAAGTCATAAATGACATAACGAAACTATTCCCAGTCTTCAAATTCCATTCGGACCTCGATAACACAAAAACAAGTCCCAAAACACAATATGAACTTAAGGAACTTCTTATTTCAATATTGGGTGCCGAAACGCTCCCGGTCAACTGTTTGTGACCATGATGTTAGCCTCATATCTGTTAGGTCCGCCCGGGCAAAGCCTTTCTTCCGAGATAACCCAACTCAGAGAAGAACTTAAGTCCAGGTACAACATGAGGAGAAAAATCTTGTAAGAGGCCAAAGCAGTTATCGTTGATTTGATGCCGAAGTTGCTATGGTCTGTGAGTTTTAGCTAGCTGCTAAAAATGGGCTCCTAGCGTAGTTTGATGCTTTTGGTCCTTATGGTTCCAGTTCAAGTTCTTGAGAACTAAAGAGGAATCAGAGGGCGATGATGTTGAAAACCAAACTGGGGAAAATGTCGAGCCATCGGTGAATCCTTCTACTTCTCCGGGGGACGTGGACACTTTTCTTCCTCCTGGTTCTGGAGATACTGTAGTTTAGATTTTCTTTTCTTTTTTCCATTCTTGTACCTTTGCCGTTTTTGCATGTTTTTGTAAATAAAAACATATTTTTGCTCAAGTACTGTTTGAGTCTTACTTTTGTTTGAATATCCATGCAAGCCTTTAAGCTTTGCATTTGCTTAAGAATTTTACACACGTTTTTCTGTTTGCGCTTTATTATATGTAGTCTCGGATTTACTTTCCTCGAAGCACTTGGGTTCCGAGCATTTACCCATTTACGTGAGGGTTTCTATAAGTATTTATGCAAGTTTACTTTTTGCGTCCTTTCGTGTACGTCTTTGGGTGCATTTTTCCCCGAAGGCATTTTGATTCCGGGCATAAATTCTTTCGAAACAAACCCTTTAATGTTGGGTTTTCATAAGAGAGGGCCCTCTATGTTTATGGTGCTTTTGAAGAGGACGTCTCCTGTTCATTAAGGCACTAGAATTTCAAGTACTTGTTTAACTTTCGAATGACAAAGTTAGTTCATCATTCATACAAGAAACAAGATAAAAATAAAAGGATTTCATTTAATTCCTTCTATATTCAAAAGTACACAAGCATTTGCTATGCTAGAAAGAAATTGCCATTACTTGTAGCTATCTTGTACCACTTATTTCTATGTAGCTGGTCGTGCAGTCCCATGTCCCGATTATGCAATCATGTTTCCAATTTTCTGTTCCCCATCGTCGTGGCAGTAATTGTTGCCGTATCCTCATATTACTCCCCCAAGTGTTCGAATACGAATAATGCAAATTGGAACACTGGAAATCTTGTGCCTTCAAAGATTTTACCAATGAATTGCTAGATAATCCTTAACTCGGTAACACACCTTACTTCCCCCTAGGAATCTATGCCATTGAGCAAAAGACTATCTAACATCCCTCTAGTGGTCTGTGCTCATGAACGGTAGGGTAACCTTTGCTCGGTAGAAAACATAACTTCCAGTGGGAATTTGCTATCGAGCCAAAGATTATCTAACCGTCCCCGACTGGAAACTTGCGTGTTTGCCTTGCTATTAAAGGTCTTATTGTTGTTGTCTTCATAGTATGCTTTCTGTCGATGCCTCGTTAAAAACCTTGCCATGAAAACCCAATTGGGACAAAAACCTAATGAATGGAAAAAGAGTGCAACACATACTTTCTGGTTGAATAATGTTCATCGGCAATAGTATCTTTTGAGGTGTGCCACGTTCCAATTATTGGGAAAATTGTCTCCATTATGGTTCTCCAACTCGTATGAACCTTTCTCGGTGATAACCGAAAGATGATAAGGTAACAATGTAATAGTGAAGGAAGAATGCGGTAGAAAGGCGAAAGGAACAAGATAGCATTTATTCAGATCCTACAGATATGTTACGACTCCAGAACATTATGCAAGCACGACGCCGGGGAGAGGTAGTAAGGGTTCCCGGATGGGATGTTATTGATAAATTAGTGCGAATAAACACTTAATATGTAAGGAGCCGGTATGAGAGGTAAGTTAAGACAAAGGAAAAATCCCAACAGAGATTATGAAGAATATAGATATGAGAATGGACCAACGTGTGTTAGTAGTTGATTCAGGAAGAGTCTAGTTATGACTAGACAAGAAAATACAGATAAATCAACAGATCATGCAAGATAGACGTAGTGAACCCCAGTATAGGGAATTCAATCTCGTAGATACGAGATCGCAGTCCTTGAAACATTTACAGATAAGAGTTTGAGTAGTTAAAGGTACCATATAAGTGTTACGGAAATAAAAGAAAGTTCCATTGGGGAGACAATCATAATTTAGCTCAGAAGCAACCCTACGAGCACAAGGGTACGGAGGTAAGTAACTAAGGATAATTATAGGCGAGTAAGAACATCCAAAATAGTTTCGGGTATACGATGTAATAAGCTCGCAACTTTACAGAAGTCAGAAGGTCTCCCCTAAGTACTACATCGAAAAACTAGCTGAGGAAATAAAGAACAAGGATTCGACCTAATAGTGGCCTAAAGAAGAAATGATCTTGTAACAACAGTCTCACTACAACATCGTATCCACTCTGTAAGAAAGTGACACCTACTGTGACTAATGAACGGGAAGAAAAATCAAAAGTAATATTCGAGATCATATGGGTTGCATGGAATTCCAATATATGTGGGCACTAAGATAAGCCAAGTATTCATGCAAAAAGTGACAGAACGACCATGAAAAGTAAGTTGTTACATTTAAAGACAACTTAGAAGGAATGGAAGGAAATCTATGGTGCTAGCAAGTTAAAGGAAGGTTGAGAGTAGTATAAATAGATCTGTGTAGGTCACAAGCTAAAGTATCATAGAGCAACAAGGTTCTAGGTATATAAGGGTAAGGATAAGAAAAGGTGAGTGAGAAGCGAGAATAGGTAAATCCACGAGATTAAACCATCACAATAAGAGAGATGACGGTTTCCATAAGTTATAAAAAGCTCAGTATAGCCTAAATGAACTTAGAGGAGTTTAGGACCAGGAGCATTTAGAAGAGATGGAATGCTATCCTAGTGGTATAATAAGGGAGTAATTGTGATATATAAAAGTATGTTGTTTAAGCCTTTGATTGGGTAATGATTCAAAGAAAAGGTATTTCATAAATTGTACAGGATTAAAATACCCCCATAAGGTGAATCACGTTGGGATGCTATGAAATACAGTTATTGAAGTATAGTATTGTCCCTAAGTAGATCAAGCAAATAAATCTAGATGTTCCCTGATGAGATGTGAGCCCCAGTGACAATATAGTTCATAAGAGGTTTCATGTTTTCGATAGTGGATTACATATCAACATTAAAGTGAATCAACAATAGATGGATGAAAGTTCCAAAGTATGAGATGAGATTAGGCTATCATTCTTAAGATGAACATTAATAAGAAAGCTTTAAGGGACTTGGAATCATACATATAGGATAAGTAGCGAGAGAGTAACCTGGAGTTGGGTAGCAGACCTTGGTAATAGTAAATCGAAGTAAGTTTTATGGTATAGTATAAGCTATTAGATGTAATAAAGACATAATCATAGATAAACGACGCTATGAAATAAGATATAGCAATAGTCTTAAATTCGACAAGTACCGAGTGAAGAGCTTCAGTACACCTATAGATGCCCAGAGGGAGATCTTGTCAAAGTTTTGTATATGTTCCCAAAGTGAGGCCCAGAAATTGGCTAAAAGCTGGAGGAAAAAGGAGAGAAGAGTTGCATAAGCACACAAAAAAGGACAAAGTCGTACAAGCTTCATGACAGAAGGCAGCAATAGTTACAATATTGATAGAATTCTAACAACAAGTCGTGGTGTGAGAAACAGGCCTAAGGGGGGAATGCCTTGGACTTTGGATTTATTCGTAAAATAGTTGCCAGGATGCAAGGAAAATATTAAAGATAATCGTAAAAGCTATGGGTTATGAGACTAATAATCACATCAATCAACATTCGAGGACAAATGCTCTATAAGGGGGAATGATGTTACACCCCATGTTTTCGTACGTAAGAGTACGTCATAAGTCAATTGATGTATGCTCAAAAATGAAATCATCTTTGAAAAGTTTATAAAGTAAGTTAATTATGTTACCTAAGAGTTTAAAAATATTTAATATCACTAATACCAAGTACCAAGAGGCTTGGAAGGCTTAGAAGCTAAACGAATTTAAGAAAATAAGTTTCGTCGAAAGTCGACAAGTTGGGAATGTACATGTACATTTGCGGTGAGATGAGTTCTTAACATTATAAGAAGATTATGTTATGAGTTATATTAGTCTTATGATAGTCATATGTTATATTTTGAAGTCAAGCGAGTTGAGGAACAAAAGATGGCAAAGGTCATCACAAGTTACATTCATAAATGTGCTGAAAATTAGTACAAATGTAGCTGATCTTTTCTACCAATACACCTTGAAGTACGAGGTGATATACCTAACAAATTAAACATCTACGATTCTAGTTTCTAACTCATTTAACTATTTGTCGATAATAAATTGGAATATATAGATATTTGCGTTTCGCGAGACTCCGCAAGCAGCTCCCATAAGACCCACAAAGTCGGTGTAAAACTCCAGCTTGTATTTAAGTCAACTCTGAATCGTTTTAAGTCATTTTTCTCATCCAAAACAGTTCATAAACCCTCTTAAATTCTCTCCAAGGGTTCCTTCATGATTCGATGGTGAAAACATAAGATAAAACATGAATCCAACGCTACAAACCCCGTAGTGCTTGCTATATCGTAGATTTTCATCTTGTGGTTATTTTAGAGGGTTCTTCAATGTGAAGTAACCTCATGTTTCGTGTTATTATTTTTTATTAAGGTAATAGTAATTTCCTCCTTCACATATATTATATTTTCAAGGCGAGATACAAGTGTTTACACACTAACTTGAACACCAAAAGTTGATTCAAGAAGAAAATACAGCACCTGTAGTGTTGTGGTGTCATTGAGGATAATTATGGGCTGTTCTTGGCTGAAATTTCGTGTTTTTTCAACTTTTTGTGGTGATTATAACATCTACTACATGTTCTTGAAGTTGTTTGTGTGTTGGTTGCATTATTTGAGCAAAATACTACAAGAGGAGACCCGAAATAGTTTGAGATGTTATCGTTTTAAATGGACTATTTTGGAAAGACTGTTTCCATGAACATTTAATGGTTGGAAACCTTTGAAAATGAATTTTGTATGATGTTGTTATTATAAAATAATGTATACATGTCGAACTTGATGTTGGTACTATGAATATGAAGGGAAACAACATAACAAGGGAAAGTCGTACTTGTTGTTGTTGTTAGATTGTTGGGCTGTTTGAGGGTGAGTTAGGAGATGAATAGGAGGTTAGAAGTACTCCCATGGTACTTAATATAATGATGTCTATTTTTTTAAGTTAATAAATGAATGACTTTGGGGTTAAAGGGTTAAAAAGGAATTCAATATGAGCTTGCCATTTGTCGTGTTAAATAATAGTTTCGTTGGTGATCTTTATGCACTTGTTGTTGTGTAGCTTGATTTGTGTTGTGGTGCTCAAAGTATATAGGTGATGGTGGTATGGGTTCGTATTCGTTGATGGACTTGGGAAATCAAGGTAGACAGGGGAGATGTTTCCCGTTTTATTATAAAAAAAAGCTTGTCATTAATTGTATAATAGTTGCATCTTTCGTACCTTAATGATATAATTATTATCGTTATTATATATTAAAGTGTGACGAGAGGATTTCAACGAGGTAGAAGAAAACTCTCCACAGAAACATCACAGGGATCACACAACCTTAGAACATTCTACAGGAGATAACCCACTTGTTTAGCCTCAAACGGCACCCCTCTTTGACCTCATCATGGTCACAATCACTATGCAATCACATAATCTTCTTGAGTCTTAACTCGCCAATAAGACATAAGAGTCTACTATATCCCACACATGAACAACATGAAATATCCCTCTATACACCTATAAATCGAGATTGTACAACACATAAAGACAAAAATCAAGCACCTAATAGTCCTTTTTACATCCCAACCAAACTCTTCTCATTACATCCAAGCCATCTAAACACATCCCGCAGTCACATCATAGTCATCATATAGTTATCCAATAACTCACGGAGCCATCAATCATATCCTTAGGGATACTACCGGAAATAGGAGTCCAAAATCACATACTCACACAACTGAAACCACTGAGTCCAAGCTGCGGTCAGAACCTGGCCTCAAGAACTCCAGACTGGCCACAACATAGAGAACACATCTCTCACTTCACCCAACCCACTAGGTAAGCCTAGTAACATTCAACATAACTCATATGATAATAATAAGAGTACACGAGTAAAAAGACTGAATTTCTAATAAGTCATGAGCTTATATGACTTAGAATTTACAAAGTCGGTACAAAATAAATACACCATCTCTTGAAAATATACATAAACCAAATTTCAAAAAATCCAAAGCTACCAAGGACACGTGGCAGCTATAACCAGAATGTCGGTACATCTTCAATGCCAGCTCCCGCCATACACAACATACATAAACTCTAAGATCTGCATGATAGGTGTAGAAGTGTAGTGAGTACAACTGACCTCATATACTCAATAGGTAACAAACCTAAGTTGAAAGCAATGAAAAGCTCAAAAGAAGGTTAGTGTCCATCATCAATAGCCAATAACAATTCAAAACAGTATAGTAAAGACAATAAGTTATATAACTCAAAAAATGTAATGGTCAGCTCGTTCACTGATACGGGAAATTAGACATGCTTTACAAGTATAATAGTCCGAGTCTAAATTTTACCATGAAATCAATTAAACACGAGTTTATCAAAAGAGCTGTGTTTTTCCAATTACAACATCAGTTATGACTTTTCCTTTACCAGTTAGCATGAGGAAAATGCATCTCTATACCTACATGTCAAATATACATGTCAAGTTATCAAATGTCATATCATTGCCTAGCATGAGGAAGGTATATCTCTATTCCTACATGTCAAAGTAATCAGTGTCACAGTGAAATCATTAAGTTCACATAATCTTAGCACACTCCAGGTGCCTGACTCAAATGCCCCACTTGATCATACACAATAATTATATGTCAAATCAACAATATCATCGTGGATCCATCAAATAATCACACTTAACAGTGTACGGGTACTTGGCATAACTGCTCATCATCAAGCATGTGTATATAACACTGTGTTTGCACCCACTGCTAGCATGTCAGGCTCTGGAGGGCCAGATTCTACCCGAGCGCTAATCATAATCAAAGATCCCAAATAGTGGGGCCTAGTGCACGCGTAGCCTCAAATCAGTAGGCATCGCATACACGTCACCTCAATATTAATATAACGGTTGCGACGTGCAATCAGATCCATATATCCATATCAATATGGCTCTATGGACCACATCAGTCATCAATCCGCTCAAGTCTCAATATGCAAGTATAATAACAGAAACACAATCCAACAATCAACACAGAATATCACAATACTCCTCAATACAATTCGAACCCGTGTCATGTACAAAGAAACCAATAATATATGTGACAACATATCAAAAGTGCACAGAGATAAGATATAACATGCATACGTGACTATCATGACTGTAGAATGTGAATACGACTAAGGCAAATATCTCAACATTGTTAAAATAGCCCTATCATGTTTCAAAAAATTGAGCAGGTAGTCTAGGCATGATTTCTAGCATGAATAATATCCCGCGTAGTCATACAAATAGAGAAAATATGATATCAAAGGAGAATAATAACAAATCAAGGCATATAATAGCATAAGAACTACTACCCGAATCATGAATACCTCAGTGCACACACCTGCACTCGTCACCTAGCACGTTCATCACCCCCAACCCATCTCAAATATGATAGATCCCCGGGATATTTACCCTAAAATCCAAGTTTAGTTATGTTACTTACCTCGAACAACCCAAATCAAAGACCGAGAAAGACAAACAATATTCTAAAAATGCCATCCCGCGCGAATAAACCATCGAATGGCTTGAAACTAGCTAAAAGCAACTCCAAAACATCAAGTAATGCCTTAGGAAACAAACTCAAGCGACAAAGGTCGAATCTTTAATAAAAAACTCAAAGTAAACCAAAAGGTGAACCCAGGCCCGCACCTCGGAACCAGACTTAACTTACAAGTTCTGATAACCCATTTGAATATGAGTCCAACCATACTAATTTCATCCAATTCCGACTCCGAATCAATGTTCAAAACCCAATTATTCTCCTTAGAAAAGTTTTTGATAAAACTTCTAATTCTCCAACCAAAGCATGGATTAATTCAAATGAACAACCGTAATCATGTTAAGATATAAAAACTAAGGTTAGATACTGACCCCATGAAAAGACGAGAATAACATAGTGAAAATCACCTCAATCGGAGCTCTCGAACTCAAGATATGCTCAAAATAGCAAAAGAACGCAACCTGATTTTTGTATACACAGGAATTTCCGCTTTTGCGCCCAATAATAACGCACTTGCAGAACCCAACTTTGCATCTGCGAAGCATCGGTACCAACTTTCTTCTTTGACACCAAAATGAGCATAACATCCTCATACGATGTCCTAATTCGATAATTGTTACACCTCAACTCCGGGGAGCGCGACCGGCGCTCAATCGAGTGTAGCCGGTCGAGCAAGCCTATTAGACACTTTCTACCCAAATCGCTTATGATAAATAGGAGGTGCATTTTTGTTAGTTAAACAGTAGAAGGATCATATATATAAACATTACTAAGTTTCAAAATACATACACTTTATTATTTAGTGGAACAAGAGTAAAAAATACAGCATAACCCATTTGACCCTTTCTAGAACCCATATACAACCCACATAATGTCTACGGAGCCTCTAATGATACAAAAGAGAGTACAGATAATGCCGGTAACAAGACCCTGACTTTACCTCAAAAAGTACAACAATATAAACAAGAGATATAATACATGACCCTGGAATGAAATGGGGCTCACCGAGTCTGCTGAGAAGAGGGTGCAACACTATCTGTGATCAACACTGCCTGCTATGGAACCACTTGCATCCATTTAAAGATGCAGCTCCCCCCGACAAAAGGGATGTTAGTACTGTCGAATAGTACTAGTATGAAAACTAACCACCATCTCAAAAAATGAATAGTAATACAAGGGAAAAATTCAAGAAAGCAATATGAGCTATAAGTAACAACAAAACGTCAAGTTAAAGATCACTTAGATTTTCAAGTCAATTTCCACGTTATTAGGTTGGATGGTTTTTAATGCCAATATGCCACAGTCCACAATACCACGGTGTTCTTACATGGAGTCCGATCTCGTCCGAATCGGCTAAGCCATCTCATTTGAGACATCAACCATATTCACAATTTCATTCACAATACCACCGTGTTATTACACGGAGTCCGATCTCGGCTCAATCGGCTAAGACATCTCATTTGAGACATCAACCATATTCTCAATTTCATATTTCTTTCTCATCTTTTCACTATATTTGTGTGGCCCCAATTATAAAGTTATTCTTGGTTCTTGGCCATATTTCATGATTCAAGTTCTTTTCCATATTCCAACATTATTACTATCATCAGTAAAAACACAGTTTTTCATTCAAAACTTTTGATTTCACATGTGAGCAATATAGAATCTAAAGCACATAGAGGCTTCTCACACAATTTGGCGTAACAGTCTCTATTCAAATTTGACTTGAAGTCTAGGAATTTTTAGCATATATTCTATGTTTTGAACATTTCCTCGGATGATAATATAACATGAAGAAAGCATGGGAATACATATTACACATATATTTTCAAAGCAGGCATATTGGGGATAGCAATTTTTAGGACGTTCAATTTGGCACTTACATAGATTGCATGAATTCTATGGGGTTCAATTCAAAGAAGAGGGGGTTTATCCGACATACCTCAATTGAGCTTCTTAAAACTCTAAGATGTTCCGGAATATTAGAAACTTCAACCTATTTTAGCAATAGACCAAAATTGAACCAAAATTAGGAGAATGATCACGATTCCAGCTCACTTGAGCATTTTTGTGACGACCCAAAGGGGTCATCACCTATGTTATTACCCATCCCGTACTTTCGAGGCCTTGAAAACCTTATTTGTACTTACCTCGATTTGCGTGCGCAGTCCGAATGCGTAGCCTGACAGCTTAAATGTGAAATTCTGTAAAAAAAATGCTATGATTTGATATTAAAATGAATAAATTTTACTACGGTCAATATTTTGGGTAAATGGACCCGGACTTTTACAGTCCCGGAGGGTCCGTAGGAAAATATGAGACTTGGGCGTATGCCCGGAATCAAATTCCGAGGTCCGAAGCGCGAGAAATGAATGTTTGAGTAAAATTATTTTCTAAAAATATATAAGGAAGTTGAAAATAAAATCTGATTAAAAATTAATGGTATCGGGCTCGTATTTTAGTTTCAGCGCCCGATACAGGTCTTATATATGGTTTAAGAACTTTCTGTAAAGTTTGATTGAAATCGAATTTCGTTTGACGTGTTTCGGACTTAAAATGGGAAATTGGATGTTTGTATGAAATTTGATAGAATTCATGGATATTGAGGTTTAATTCTATGTGGGTGATGTTGTTTTGGCGATTTGATCACATGGTCAAGTTCTTAGGAGGTTGCGTGAGTAATATGTGAAATTTGGTATCGTTCCGAGATGTTCAGGCGTATACGGCACGTTGTTAGCAAAGTTAGAAAATTTAAAATTCCTAAGTTTGGTTCTTGAGCTTTGGGGGTGTGATTTCGAGTTCTAGCGTTGTTTTGAGAGTTCCGAAGGCTCGAGCGAGTCCGTATTATGATTTGGGACTCGTTGGTATATTTGGATTAGGGCTCGGGTGGGCCCAGGTGCCTTCCGGGCACCTAACGGGGCTAAAAACCAGGAACTTCAGCTGCTGGTGCACCTGCTCTGGTGTGACCGCAGGTGCGGTTGCCCAGCATCGCAGGTGTGAAACTGAAAGTGCGGTCCCAGGCATCGCAGGTGCGGTCTCCCCTTCGCAGATGTGATCCCAGACCCCCCAGCCCAATTCCGCAGGCGCAAGGTTCTCCTCGCAAGCGCGAGACCGCAGGTGCAGTCCCAGCCATCGCAGGTGCGACCACTTTTCAGGCAGTGAGTTTAAGTACGGGTTTTAAACCCATTTTCCTCATTTCTCACCTTCTTCCTTAGGCGAATTCCACCATTTTTAAGATCTTTCGACCAGGTCTTGTGAGGTAAGTAAATTCCACCCATAAATTTGTTTCATGCATGTATCTTAGCCTAATTACCTACACAAATTAGTGCAAAATTCAAGAAAATGGGTAGTAACCTAGAACTTGTGATCATCTTAGAATTTTCTGTGAATTGGCCATGAAATCAAGTAAAAATTGTATATATATGATCCTTAGGCTTTGGGTGAGTGTTCCATTCGAGAATTGCAAGAATTCGAGCGAGCGGGCCCTGGGTAGAATTTTGATAAATTTGAAAGAATGCTAGTAAATGGATAATTAGGCCATGTAATTGAATCTTTGAATCCTTATTTATATACTTGAGTTGATTATGTCTAGATAATACCATTTCGGAGTCGAATTCTAAAGGAAAGGCGGTCTTAGAGGGTTGATTGCCATACTTTGGACCTGAGGTAAGTGTTCGGTCTAACCTTAGCTTGAGGGAATATGAGTTCAGTATAATTTGCTACTTTCTAATTGTCAAATATGATGTATAGGCATGGTGACGAGTATCTATACTTTGGTGTCTAGCATGACTGTGAGTTCTTATATTGTGAATATACTAATTTTGTGGTAATTTCCATGCTTAGTTGATGATTTCTATATGTTGTGAAGAATATGTGGAGGGAATTGTATTCTATAAACTCTGTTGAAGAATTAGCTCAAATTGTGTAACGAGTAATGAAGAAATATGAGATATTACGTCTTTGGAGCATTGGCTCAAATTGTAAAATGAATAATGAAGAAATATGAGATATTACATCATTTGGAGCATTGTCTTAAGTGATAGAATAAATCATGGAAATGAAAGGGAAAGCAGGAGAAAGAGTTATTGAAATATACCCTTGTTGGGATTTAATTGTGCAGTTGATGTTCCCTTGCCGGGATTTAATTGTGTAATTGAAATATTCCCTTGCCGGGATTTAATTGTTTAATTATTGTTTCCTTGCCGGGATTCCTATATCTGTTCTGTTTACTTCCTTGCCTTGCATTGTTTGATATTGTCTCCCTTTCTGGAATGTTGAGATTTCTGTTATTGTTCCCTTGCCGGGATTTCTATTTTATTCTATTTACTCCCTTGCCCTTGGTTGTCACTGCTGTTTGGGTCAGGAAGAGTGCTAAAGCACGAAGGGTGATGCCGTTCATTATTTGTTATTATGAGCAAAGAGTGTAAAGAACGAAGGGTGATGTCGTGTCGTACGATGTACCATTCCGTACCATATTCATTGATTATATTGTGAGGAAAGACAGTAAAAGCACGAAGGGTGATGCCGTGCCATGATTTACATTGATTACATTATACACTGCATAGTGAGGACGAGAGTAAAAGCACGAAGGGTGATGCCGTGCCATGATTTACATTGATTACATTATACACTGCATAGTGAAGACGAGAGTAAAAATACGAAGGGTGATATCGTTCCATGATTTACATTGATTACATTATACACTGCATAGTGAGGACGAGAGTAAAAGCACGAAGGGTGATGGCGTGCCATGATTTACATTGATTACATTATACACTGCATAGTGAGGACGAGAGTAAAAGCACGAAGGGTGATGGCGTGCCATGATTTACATTGATTACATTATACATCTCATAGTGAGGTCGAGCGTAAAAGCACGAAGGTGATGCCGTGCAAGTTTCAGATTTCATGTCCTTGTTGATATGTTGACGTGTTGTTCCTTTCCTTATTGAGATTTCTTATATGAAACTGTTATATCCCTACAGCATGTTCCCCTTCCTTTATTATTTGTTTTCTCCCTATATTTCTTATCTGTTGTATATATGTTTAATTGAACTGCACAGGTTTATTTGGTAGTCTGGTTCTAGCCTCGTCACTACTTCGTCGAGGTTAGGCTAGGCACCTAATCAGTACATGGGGTCGGTTGTACTGATGCTACACCTGCAGTTCTTTATGTTGTGCAGATTACGCAGCCGGACCCGGAGGATATCATTAGTGGGAGTGTCTTCCAGCTCATTATAGAGGCTTCGAGGCATACCCGCTGGTGTTCGTGGGCCTTGGCGTCTCTTCCATCCCTTTGTATTCGATTCTGTCTTGTTTTTTTCCTTTAGTTTCAAAGGCAGATATATATTTCCTTGCTGACTTGTATTCAGCACTCTTAGACAGTTTGTGAGTTACTGACACCAGGTTTTGGGAAATTTTGCGTCGATGTATTGTTATTGTCTTTACTTAGCTTAAAATCCGTATTTATTTCCTTTGTTTAATTTGTGATTTGATTTATTTTATTCTGTTAGAATGAGGTTAAGATGCTAGTTTAACTACACACATTGGCTTGTCTAGCGGGTTCAATGTTAGACGCCATTACGGCCCGACAGTGGGGAGTCGGGGCGTGACAAGTTGGTATGAGAGCTCTAGGTTTCTTAGGTCTCACAACTCACGGACAACCTGGTAGAGTCTGAGGAATCGATACGGAGACGTCTGTATCTATCCCCCATAGGCTGCAAAGTTAAGATGACTCCATATTTCTTTTCTTCACTGTCGTGCGCTATGATTCTTAGTACTGATTGAGTTTCTATTCTATTCTCTCGAGATGGAGAGGACGTGTGCTTCCCTTGGTTCCACCCACCAGCCTGACACTTATGCTACAGCTCCTACTCGGGGTTGAGGTCGAGGTCGAGGACGAGGCCGTGCTAGAAGCCGAGGCCGGGGCCGGGCTCAGCCTAGAGCAGCAGCCCCAGTGGAGGACCCTCAGGTCGAGTCTGACGAGGAGGTCCCAGTTCCGGCAGTCCCAGTTGGACCAGCTCAGATCCCAGAGGGGTTCATAGCTACCTAGAGTTTCAGGACGCCCTTGTCCATCTAGTCGGACTCATGGAGAGTGTAGCACAGGCGGGTCTTCTTCCTACAGCACCAGCCATCTCTCGGGAATAGTTCTCAGAGGTATTTCTAGGGAAGTTCCTTCCCATTACTCAAAGAGAGGACCTTCGGAGGAAGTTTGAGCGTCTTCAGCATGGATCTATGTCAGTCACTCAGTACGACACCAGATTCATCACTCTAGTCCGACATGCTCTAATGATACTTCTCACTTATCGGGAGAGGGTTCAGAGATTTATCGAGGGATTGGCCCCGCCTCTCAGACTTCAGATGGATAGGGAGTCAGGTACAGACATATCGTTCCAGGACGCGGCCAACATGGCCAGGAGGATTGAAATGATTCTATCACAGGGTGGTGGTCAGGGGGCTGACAAGAGCCCCGTCATTTCAGTCATTTCAGTGGAGCCTCATCTGGGGGTAGGGATTCTTCAGGTAGAGGTCACCCACCCTGACCTTTTCAGTAAGCTCTCTAGGTTTCCCATGGTACTTCAGGTGGTCGTGGTTATCAGATGAACTACTCCGATCAGCAGCCTTACAGTGCGCCACCAGCTCTCATCAGCGCACCGCTGAATTAGAGTTTCATGGCTGGTCATTTAGGTCGACAGGGTCATATTCAGTTCCCTCAGCAGCCGAGGTCTTGTTACACTTGTGGTGATCCGGGTCACCTTGTTAGGTTCGTCCCTCGAGCATCAGGTAGTTCTCAGCATCAGGGTTATCGTGCCATGGTACAGGCACCAAGTGTTCCACAGCTTGCCCAGCCAGCTAGGGGTGGCGGTAGAGGTGTTAGAGATGGAGGTAGAGGTCATAGAGGTGGAGCTCAGGCCGCCAGAGGTGGAGGCCAACCAGCAGCCGGCCATCCCAGAGATGTGATTCAGGGTGGTGGGGCCCAGCCCTGGTGTTATGCTCTTCCAGCCAGGCTAGAGGCTGAGTCTTCAGACGCAGTTATTACAGGTACTATTTGGGTTTGTGACAGAGATGCTTACGTGCTATTTGATCCAGGGTCTACGTATTCGTATGTGTCCTCTTATTTTGCACCATACCTGGTCATGTCTAGTGATCCACTGAGTATTCCTGTTTATGCATCTACACCAGTGGGTGATTCTATCGTGGTCGATCGAGTCCATCATTCTTGTGTTGTGGTGATTGGGGGGTCTTGAGACCCGTGTTGATTTGTTGCTTTTAGGTATGGTGGACTTTGATGTTATATTGGGGATGGACTGGTTATCCCCATATCATGTTATCTTGGATTGTCATGCCAAGACGGTGACCTTATCCTTGCCAGATTTTCCCTATTTGGAGTGGAAAGGAACTCCTAGTCATTCTACCCGCAGTGTCATTTCGTACGTGAAGGCTCGGCGTATGGTCGAGAAAGGGTGTTTGTATTATTTGGCTTATGTGCGCGATTCCAGTGTTGAGGTTCCCTCTATTGATTCATTGCCCGTGGTTCATGAGTTTCCTGAGGTTTTCCCTTCAGACCTGCCAGGGATGCCACCCGACGGGGACATTGATTTCTGCATTGATCTGGCTCCGGGCACCCAGCCCATTTCTATTTCATCGTATCGCATGGCCCCCCCAGAGTTGAAGGATCAGTTGCAAGATGTGCTTGGGAAGGGTTTCATTAGGCCCAGTGTTTCCCCTTGGGGTGCTCCAGTATTGTTTGTGAAGAAAAAGGATGGTTCGATGAGGATGTGCATTGATTACCGGAAATTGAACAAGGTTACAATCAAGAATAAGTATCCACTACCGAGGATTGATGATTTGTTCGATCAGCTTCAGGGTGCGAGGGTATTTTTAAAGATAGAATTGAGATCTGGCTACCATCAGTTGAGGATTAGGGCATCCGATCTCCCTAAGACAGCTTTTTGCACTCGGTACAGGCATTGTGAGTTTTTGGTCATGTCATTTGGGTTGACGAATGCCCCAGCAGCTTTTATGGATTTGATGAACCGAGTGTTCAGGCCTTATTTGGACTCGTTCGTGATAGTCTTCATTGATGATATATTGATATACTCCCGCAGTCAGGAGGAGCACGAGCAGCATCTCAGAGTGGTTCTTCAGACTCTGAAGGATAGTCAGCTTTATGCAAAGTTTTTGAAGTGTGAGTTCTGGTTGAGTTCAGTTGCATTCCTGGGTCATGTCGTGTCAGTAGAGGGTATTTAGGTTGACTCGAAGAAGATTGAGGAAGTCAAGAACTGGCCTAGACCAGCATCAGCTACAGAGATTCAGAGTTTCTCGGGATTAGCAGGCTATTATCGTCGGTTCGTGGAGGGGTTCTCATCTATTGCAGACCCGATGACCAGGTTGACCCAGAAGGGTGCCCAATTCAGATGGTCGGACGAGTGTGAGGCGATCTTTCAGAGGCTCAAGGCAGCTCTGAATACTGCACCGGTATTGGTTTTGCCCACAGGTTCAGGGCCTTATACAGTCTATTGCGATGCTTCCCGTATTGGGCTTGGCGCAGTGTTGATGTAGGATGTCAAGGTCATTGCGTATGCTTCGAGGAAGTTGAATATTCATGAGAAGAACTATCCAGTGCATGATTTGGAGTTGGAAGCCATTGTCCACGCATTGAATATTTGGAGGCACTATTTGTATGGCGTGGCATGTGAGGTGTTCACGGATCATAAGAGTCTTCAGTACCTGTTCAAGCAAAAGGAGTTGAATTTGAGGCAGAGAAGGTGGTTGGAGCTATTAAAAGATTATGATATTACCATCTTATATCACCCGGGGAAGGCCAATGTGGTGGTCGATGCTTTGAGTAGGAAGTAATCTAGTATGGGCAGTCTTGCTTTTATTCCGGTCAGTCAGAGGCTGCATGCTTTGGATGTTCAAGCTTTGGCCAATCGATTTGTGAGGTTGGATATTTCTGAGCCTAGTAGATGTTGGCTTGTACGGTCGCTCGTTCTTCATTATTGGAGCGTATCCGTGATCGGCAGTTTGATGATCCCCATTTGTGTGTCCTTAGGGACACGATGCAGCGCGAAGGTTCCAAGCAGGTGACCTTAGATGATGATGGTGTTTTGAGATTACAGGGGAGAGTTTGTGTGCCCAATGTTGATGGGATTCGAGAGTTGATTTTTGAGGAGGCCCATAGTTCCCAGTACTCTATTCATCTGGGCGTCGCGAAGATGTATCAGGATCTACAGTAGCATTATTGGTGGCGTAGAATGAAGAAGGATATTGTGGCATATGTGGCGTGGTGTTTGAATTGTCAACAGGTTAAGTATGAGCATCAGAGGCCTAGTGGTCTATTTTAGAGGATTGAGCTTCCCGAGTAGAAGTGGGAGAGGATAACTATGGACTTCGTTACTAGACTTCCGTTGACCTGAAAGAAGTTCGATGCAGTTTGGGTCATTGTTGATAGGCTTACCAAGTCAGCGCATTTCATTCCTGTGGCAGTTTCTTATTCATCCGAGAGGTTAGCTGAGATCTATATCCGGGAGATTGTTCGCCTTCATGGTGTGCCTGTATCTATCATTTCGGACCGGGGCGCGCAGTTTACCTCGCATTTCTGGGGGGCAGTTCAGCGAGAGTTAGGCACCCAGGTGGAGTTGAGCACAGCATTTCATCCTGAGATGGATGGGCAGTCCGAGCAGACTATTCAGATATTGGAGGATATGCTCTGAGCTTGTGTTATTGACTTTGGAGGATCATGGGATCAGTTCTTGCCTTTAGCAGAGTTTGCCTACAACAACAGCTACCAGTCGAGTATCCAGATGGCTCCTTATGAGGCTTTATATGGTAGGCGGTGTCGATCTCCGGTTGGATGGTTTGAGCCGGGAGAGGCTCGGTTGTTGGGTACAAATTTGGTTCAGGAGGCCTTGGACAAGGTCAGGATCATTCAGGATAGGCTTCGTACAGCTTAGTCCAGGCAAAAGAGTTATGCAGATCGTAAGGTTTGAGATGTGGCTTTCATGGTTGGGGAGCGAGTATTGCTCCGACTGTCGCCTAAGAAGGGCCTGATGAGATATGGGAAGAAGGGCAAGCTTAGCCCTAGGTTCGTTGGTCCGCTTGAGATTCTTGATTGAGTGGGAGAGGTGGCTTATAGACTTGCATTGCCACCTAGCTTATCAGCCGTACATCCAGTTTTTTTCATGTGTTCATGCTTCGGAGGTATCACGGCAATCCAGCCCACGTGTTAGATTTTAGCACTGTCCAGTTGGACACGGACTTATCTTATGAGGAGGAGCCAGTAGCCATTCTAGACCGGCAGATTCGACAGTTGAGATCCAAGAGTTTCCCTTCTGTTCGTGTTCAGTGGAGAGGTCACCCTCCATAGGCATCGACCTGGGAGTCCGAGTCCGATATGCGGAGCCGTTATCCTCATTTATTTCCCGACTCAGGTACTTCCTTCTTCTGTCCGTTCGAGGACGAACAGTTGTTTTAGAGGTGCAGAAATGTGACGACCCAAAGGGGTCATCACCTATGTTACTACCTATCCCGTACTTCTGAGGCCTTGAAACCTCATTTGTATTTGCCTCGATTTGCATGCGCAGTCCGGGCGCGTAGCCGGACAGCTTAAATATGAAATTCTGTGAAAAAAATTCTAAGATTTGATATTAAAATGAATAAATTTGACTTCGGTCAACATTTTGGGTAAACGGACCCGGACCCGTAATTTGATGGTCGCGGAGGGTCTGTAGGAAAATATGGGACTTGGGCGTATGCCCGGAATCGAATTCTGAGGTCCCAAGCCCGAGAAATGAATTTTTGAGTAAAATTATTTTTTGAAAATATTTAAGGAAGTTGAAAATGAAATCTGATTAGAAAGTAATGGTATCGGGCCTGTATTTTGGTTCCGGCGTCCTATACATGTCTTATATATGGTTTAAGCACTTTCTGTAAAGTTTTGTTGAAATCGGATTTCGTTTGACGTGTTTCGGACTTAAAATGGGAAATTTGATGTTTGTATGAAATTTGATAGAATTCATGGATATTGAGGTTTAATTCTATGTGTACGATGTTGTTTTGGAGATTTGAACACACGGGCAAGTTCGTAGGAAGTTGTGTGAGTAATCTGTGAAATTTGGTATCGTTCTGAGATGTTCAGGCCAGTTCGGCACGTTGTTAGCAAAGTTAGAAAACTTAAAATTCCTAAGTTTGGTTCTTGAGGTTTGGGGGTGTGATTTCGAGTTCTAGCATTGTTTTGAGTGTTTATAAGGCTCGAGCGAGTCCGTATTATTATTTGGGACTCGTTGATCTATTTGGATTAGGGCTCGGGTGGGCCCAGGTGCCTTCCGAGCACCTAACGGGGCTAAAAACCAGCAAACTCAGCTTCTGGTGCACCTGCTCTAGTGTTACCGCAGGTGCGGTTGCCAAGCATCGCAGGTGCGAGACCGGAAGTGCGGTCTCCCCTTCGTAGGTGCGATCCCTGACCCCGCCCCCCCCAGCCCAATTCTGCAGGCGTGAGGTTCTCCTCGCAAGCGTGAGACCGCAGGTGCGGTCCCAGCCATCGCAGGTGCGATCACTGTTCAGGCAGTGAGTTTAAGTACGGGTTTCAAACCCAATTTTCTCATTTCTCACCTTCTTCCTTAGGCGAATTCCACCATTTTTAAGAGCTTTCGGCCAGGTCTTGTGAGGTAAATAAATTCCACCCATAAATTTGTGTCATGCATGTATCTTAGCCTAATTAACTACACAAATTAGTGCAAATTCAAGAAACTGGTTAGCAACCTAGAACTTGTGATCACCTTAGAACTTTCTGTGAATTAGCCATGAAATCAAGTAAAAAATTCGTATATTTATGATCCTTAGGCTTTGGGTGAGTGTTCCCTTCGAGAAGGGCAAGAATCCGAGCGAGCCGGCCCGGGGTAGAATTTTGATAAATTTGAAAGAATGCTAGGAAATGTATAACTAGGCCATGTAATTGAATCTTTGAATCCTTATTTATATACTTGAGTTGATTATGTCTAGATAATACCATTCCGAAGTCGAATTCTAAAGGAAAGGCGGTGTTAGAGGGTTGATTACCATACTTTGGACCCGAGGTAAGTGTTCAGTCTAACCTTAGCTTGAGGGAATACGAGTTGAGTATAATTTGCTACTTTCTAATTGTCAAATATAATGTATAGGCATGGTGACGAGTATCTATACATTGGTGTCTAGCATGACCGTGAGTCCTTATATTGTGAATATACTGATTTTGTGGTAATTTCCATGCTTAGTTGTTGATTCTATATGTTGTGAAGAATATGTGGAGGGAGTTGTATTCTGGAAATTCTGTTGTAGAATTGGCTCAAATTGTGTAACGAATAATGAAGAAATATGAGATATTACATCATTTGGAACATTGGCTCAAGTGATAGAATAAATCATGGAAATGAAAGTGAAAGAAAGAGAAAGAGTTATTGAAATATACCCTTGCCGGGATTTAATTGTGCAGTTAATGTTCCTTTGCTAGGATTTAATGGTGTAATGAAATATATCCTTGTCGGGATTTAATTGTGCAGTTGATGTTCCCTTGTCGGGATTTAATTGTGTAATTGATGATTACCCTTGCTGGGATTTAATTGTTTAATTATTGTTCCCTTGTCGGGATTCCTATATCTGTTGTGTTTACCTCCTTGCCTTGCATTGTTTGATATTGTCTCCCTTGCTGGGATGTTGAGATTTCTGTTATTGTTCCCTTGCCGGGATTTCTATTTTATTCTATTTACTCCCTCGCCCTTGGTTGTCATAACTATTTGGGTGAGGAAGAGTGCTAAAGCACGAAGGGTGATGCCGTGCATTATTTGTTATTGTGAGGAAATAGTGTAAAGCACGAAGGGTGATGTCGTGCCGTACGATGTACCATTCCGTACCATATTCATTGATTATACTGTGAGGAAAGAGAGTAAAAGCACAAAGGGTTATGTCGTGCCATGATTTACATTGATTACATTATACACTGCATAGTAAGGACGAGAGTAAAAGCACGAAGGATGATGCCGTGCCATGATTTACATTGATTACATTATAGATCGCATAGTGAGGACGAGAGTAAAAGAACGAAGGGTGATGTCGTGCAAGTTTGTGATTTCTTGTCCTTGTTGATATGCTGGCGTGTTGTTCCTTTCCCAGATTTCTTATATGAAAATGTTATCTCCCCACAGCATGTTCCCCTTCCTTTATTAATTGTTTTCTCCCCATATTTCTTATCTGTTGTATATATGTATATATGTTTAATTGAACTTCACAGGTTTATTTGGTAGTCTGGTTCTAGCCTCGTCACTACTTCGCCGAGGTTAGGCTAGGCACTTACTCAGTACATGGGGTCGGTTGTACTGATGCTATAGCTACACTTCTTTATGTTGTGCAGATTACGCAGCCGGACCCGGAGGACGTCATTAGTGGGAGTGTCTTCCAGCTCATTATAGAGGCTTCGAGGTATACCCGCTGGCATTCGTGGGCCTTGGCGTCTCTTCCATCCCTTTGTCTTCGATTCTGTCTTGTTTTTTTCCGTTAGTTTCAGAGGCAGATATGTATTTCCTTCCAGACTTGTATTTAGCACTCTTAGACTGTTCGTGAGTTTGTGACACCAGGTTTTGGGAAATTTTGCGTTGATGTATTGTGGTTATCCTTACTTAGCTTAAAAATCGTATTTATTTCCGTTGTTTAATTTGTGAACTAATTTAGTTTATTCTATTAGAATGAGGTTATGATGATAGTTTAACTACACATGTTGGCTTGTCTAGCGGGTTCAACGTTAGACGCCATCACGGCCCGACGGTGGGATTTCGGGGCGTGACAATTTTATCAAACATTATGTGTGTATTAAGGTTTCATGGCCCTTTTTATGAAAGACTACACCAACCCACACCCCATTATTTTCTATCTTTAAGTCACAACCTCCCCATATACCTTAAGAATATATGCATGCAAGGTAAGCACTCTCTTCCCCATGAATTTCCTTAGTAGTGGCCATTCTAGTTATATTTTGAAAAGAGTACGGGAGATAGAATCTTACCTTTTAGGACGAAGACCTGGTGCCTCTCTTGAATATATTCAGGGTTTTAAGAAACAATTGAAGAGAATTTTGGTGAAGATCACTTCCTCCCTCTAATACTTTCTTTCTCACTCAAAAAGATATCGGAAAGTAAGCGCAAAATCACCCCTTACATCTATTTTAACGAAGTTGGGTCCGATTTTAAAACCCAAAAATAAAGCTTTGGAACAGGTTCTGTGGTCGCATATGCAACCTCATAATGGTTATGTGACCCGCGAAATGACCGCAGAAGGTGGCCCTGGGAACATGGCTGGCCTACTTCACTCTGCGGCCGTTATGCAGCCGCAGACCTATTCTGCGATCGCATAATGCGCCGCAGAACCTCCCTCCGAAAAAGTCCAAGGAAGATTATGCGATCAAAGTGCGGCCCGCAAAACGGTTATGCGGTCGCATAATTGGCCACGAAATGGACCTCAAATTGGCAAAAAATGTTGTTTCACTCTACGACCCGCAGAGTGATTATGCGACCGCATAATGGGCCGCAGAAATGCCTAATTCTGCAAAAATATTACCTTCAACTCCCAGCGCACTGTTCAATCCAAGAATCTCATAGTGCCCATAGCAGGTCTTTAAAGTCGTCTTTAGAAAATCTGAATCCTGAATCTTGAACTGCTGATACACCGACCTAAAATCAATCTTCGAGAATGCTCTATCACCTTGAAGCTGATCAAATAAGTCATCAATGTGGCGTAGTAAATACTTATTCTTAATTGAAACTTTGTTCAGCTGCCGATAGTCAATACACATCCTCATAGTACCATCCTTCTTCTTCACAAATATAACCGACACACCCTAAGGTGACACGCTGGGCCTGATGAAGTCCTTATCAAGCAACTCTTGATGATGTTCCTTTAACTCTTTCAATTTCGTTGGTGCCATGCGATATGGTGAAGTAGATATAGGCTGGTTCCCGACACCAGATCAATACCAAAATCAATGTCCCTGTCGGATTGCATGTCGAGCATGTTGCAGGAAATACATCTGGAAAGTCTCTTACTAAATTATGGTCTACGAAACCGTTGAGATTCTAGTTAAGATTTCAAGTTATCTCAAGGGAAAGTTGTTAGGCACCCCTCGAGATGCACAAAATCTGGTTCAGGTAGACTCGATCAAATAAGGGAGGGATTAGGAAAAGAATTATTAGTTATCCTTCACTATCTTTAGGAAGAATGTTGAAGAAAGCGATGATCAATTATGTGAAAAATAAAGATATAAAGATTTATTATATGTGTAGTAGTAAATGAATAAATAAAGTGTACAAAAAAAATATTTTTACTAATGGGCGAGATCTGAAGAATCAATGTATTTGGAATAACTTGATTGTTGTGAAAAAAAAAAAGAAACGAATGGGTTAAGTAAATAAAGAAATGAATAATATGTAAGATTATTTGTAATGAATGAATAAATAGATATAAGGAAAAAATATTATAGGAAAGGATCACAAGAATATGTATTTAATAAAAAGTATCTTCGAATTGATTTGAGGATGTAAAGATAATTACCATGATTCTAATAAACTAATAAAATATTTTAGGAGTATTTACTTTATTGAAAGAAAAATCTATTTTTGCGACAAGAAAAATCCAAAGGAACATGTACCTAAAAACTAGGAGCAAAAGTGTAAGAAAGATATCACGAATAATATGATATACAGTATGAAGTGATGTATATGTATTAATGGAAAAGATTGCGTATATCAACAAAATAAGAATGTGTATATGAAAGTTATATTAATATGTAACGGATGGATATATTAACAATTGGACTACTAGAAAATTAGACTTGGCAGAACAAATGTATAGAAGAAATCCGCCCAAGATTTTAGCTAAATCAATAGAGAAGTCACTCATATATTGACAAGTTCTATCAGAAAATCACGTAAGGCCAATCTATATATATATGTCACGACCACAAATCTAAGTCAATCGTAATAGCGCCTATCGTGGAACTATGCCAGTCAAAACTACACTCGAATCATAATAAGCTTCTATTTATATCTTTACTGTACCGATTACCCATAAAGGTTTCCTTTAAACCTTTATAAAACAGTTAAAGCTATATTGAATATTAAATACAACCCCCGAGAACTCGGAGTCACAGGTCATGAGCATCTACATAAAATATACAACTCAAACAAAAATAAATTCTATAATAGTAAGCAGGACTGCGGACACATGCAGCTACCTCGCAAACCTCCGAGAATCTCTGGAACAGATAGACAGCTCACCATGTCCTAACACCTGGATCTTCATACAAGGTGCAGGGAGTAATGTGAGTACGCCAACTCAGTAGTAATGAAAATAAATCAGGTCTAAGCAGCAAGAAACACATAAAATCAATGTCATCAAAGATGCACAGCCTTTCTTTCCAACATTATAACATAGATATATGAAATCATCATGCCTTAAAACCAACATCAGAAAAATCCTTTGAAGAATGTATATTTTTAACAACTTCAAACCGAAAGATTTAGTATGAAAATGAAATGAATCATATAGAGGCCTCTCGGGCAAAACATATTTCATAAGCTCAGAGTGAAAGTAGTAAAATCATAAGTAGCCCCTAGGGCAAAACATGTATCATAATCATCCCCTCGTGCATGCCTCACAGTCACTCATAATCAGTCACTCAGCACCTAACAATCACTCATGCCTCCCAATCACTCGGTACTCGGCACTCGGTGCACTCACTAGGGGTGTGTGCCGACTCCGGAGAGGCTCCTTCAGCCCAAGAGCTAATATCAAGCCACCTTGTGGCGTATCATATCCTCATAATCAGTCCCTCGGCCTCACTCAGCAGAATTACTCAAAAAGCCCCTCGGGCGAATCAGTAAAACAGAGTACTCGACCCAAAACATTATTTTTAAATCTCAAAGTAGTGTAAATCAGGCTGAGTTTCGAAAACAGTAAGCACAATGCGGCTGAGTGAAATCATCAATACATAGTGAGGAAAACAACAGTATAAATCCCCCAAGGGGCCTAAACAGATCGGCACAAGGACCCAAACACGATTTATAGCTCAAAAATTTAATCTTTAGAACATAATTTATCATAAGGTTTTGAGTAAAACATGCAACTCATTAGTTGCCGCGGGAAGGACCTAGTCCAATCCAAAAATCAGTGTGCGCCACATACTCGTCATCCGACATGTGCGCCATTCTAAAATCAATGAGAAATATGTAGTCCGCGGTTTCATACCCTCAGGACAAGATTTATAACCATTACTTACCTGCAACAATACTAGTCCGCTATGCTCTTGCTACTCAAATTGGCTCCCGATTGATCCGAATCTAACCAAAACCAATTTAATATCATTAATGCCAAAGGAACACAACCCAATCGAAAACTATCAAATTATACAAGAATCTCAAAATTCGGCCAAACCCGAACCCCGGACCCACATCTCGAAATTCGATAAAATTTGCATCACTAGAATCCTCATTCCCTTACAATACTACCCATACCAAATTTACCAAAATCATACCTCAATTGCCAACTCAAAACACCAAAAGAATTTTCAAAATTTTTCTCCCTTTTTTCCAACTTTTCTACTTTAATTCCTCAAATTACATGGTTAAAAACAAGACAAACTCATGAAATTGAACCAAAAATGATTTAAGAACACTTACCAAAAGAACCCCGCTGAAAAGCTCGTCCAAAATGTCCTTCCCCCGAGCTCTCTAATGGAAAAATAAGTTATGGCCAAGAACCCCGAAAATAGATCTTAAAAATTGTCTGCCCAGGCCTCTTTCTTCACTGCGATCGCGGAAGCTCCCACGCGATGGCGAATAACAAATCTGCTGCCCCATCAAATTACACTACGCGCTCGCAGACATCCACATACGATCGCGATTCAGCAAGACATAAACCCGCGTGATCGCAAACCACTCTACGCGATCGCGAAGAACCACGGCTCAGCCTACTCACGCGCCCATTAACTCTATGTGAACGCGAACAACACCACGCGATCGCACTACACAACAACCTCACACTCACGCGATCGCGATCTCCACCACGGGATCGCATATAACAAAAATCCTTCCATCCCCAGCTTGTTCTACGCGATCGCAAACACCCTCCCACGATTGCGTAGAAGGAAACCAGAAACTCACACCAGCAAAAATCTACCCAGTTTTCAAGCCAAGAGTTGGTCCGTTAACCACCCGAAACACACCCGAGGCCCTCAGGACCTCAACCAAACATACCAACATATCCCATAATATCATTCAAACATAGTCGGGCCTTCGAAACACCAAAAACAACACAAAAACACCAAGATCATATCAAATTTAAGCCTATGAACTTTGGAACTTCCAAATTTCGCCAACTACGTCGAAGCCAACCAAAACACTTCCGATTGACCTGAAATTTTTCTCACATGCTCAAAATAATATTACAGACCTGTTCCAACTTCTGGAATTTCATTCCGACCCTGATACCCTAGTTTCCACTGCCGACCGGAAATCGCCAAAAATAAACTTTCGCCAATGCAAGACTAATTCTACACCGGACATCAAAACATCATTCTGAACACACTCATAAGTCCCAAATCATCTAACGAAGCTATCCGAGCCATAAAATCTGTATTCCGAGGTTGTTCACCAATAAGTCAACTCTCAGTTGACTTTCTCAACTATTAGGCTATCTTGAGAGACTAAATACCTCAATTCTCACCGTGACCACTCCAGACCCAAACCAACTGACACAACACAACAAAAACTGGCTAGCAATATATGACAAATCCAGAAATGGAGGAAACGGGGCTAAATTCTCGGAATGACTAGCCAGGTAGTTACATCCTCCCCCACTTAAACATATGTTCGTCCTCGAACGTTCCAAGAGTTGTTTTCCAACACCATCAAACTGTTACGTAGATTACCATGCACATACCCGGGGGTGATCCCACGTCACCCTATCCCATATAGGTCCAATAGCACAATACCGTTGAAATTTCGAAATCCAAATCCAGGCCCATAAACCTTAGAACCAAATTCCCACTTCTGAAATAATATACAAGATCATGATTTAATAACTATAAACTGAACAAGTCTGAACATGTTGAATCAAGACATATATGCACCCCAGATGAAACCACATAATACACCGTGTGACTCAAACACTCATAGCGATAACTCTTAACCATAATAACTACTCAGAACAACCCAATACCGGTACATAACTTCTTATCAAGAAATGCCTCGCTCTAACACTTCCATATATTGCCGATGATGAAAGAAGCACGCAGAACTAACAACCATTCGTTCGATCAGCCAGACATGAAACTCCCCCTTCCCAAACAGGAATTATGGCAGATTTCTAAGTCGACTCCCGATATTTATCCTCCCAAATATGTTGTAGAAAATTCTGAAAATATTCACCTAGGTCGAATGACCTCTTCTCATTCATCACGACCACCTTGATAACATGACACATCGATACAATTCGAAGCCGAAACCTGTGAAACTTGTGCACTTAACAGCAACGTCCCAATGTAATCAAATTATATAAAAGATCCACACGAGAGGACTATCCTTCCATTAACAGTTATCATCACCATATCATACTAACCGCCTGGCACACACAGTAAAAATCAAAAACACATGTATCCAATACCAAAGGTCATACCCCTACATAACTCCGCTACACTGCGCGATCTCATCCAACGATGGTCCACTTGAAATACTTCAAGACACCTTGTCCAAAATCAATAACCATTCGAAATTCGACATCAAGTACTTAAAGTGCATTGCCATAACCACGGGGAAAACCGGACGATACCATGCCACCCGAAACAGAAGGTATATAACCAACACGTCTCAATCCCGCAACACCCAATTGCTTACCTTACTCAAATCTAGCTATAACGCCCAATTAGAATTGCACGATATGTGCATATAACCAATAATCACCACTCCTCGCAACACCGAAGAGTAACTCATATATCACTCTAGGACATGAATAAACTCAATCACAATCGAATGGTACATTTCTCAATAATAGAGACTCGGAGCCAACAATTACGACCCGGTGCAGAACATACACCCATATTAGCCTACCAGTGACCCTAAATTAACTCTGATCACCCACAACAGATAGAAAACTTACTGAAAAGTTCACAATGACGGAATCATGGTACATACTAACATCCGACTAGCTCAGCTCGCATCTTCACAGTTCATTACCGTAAATATCCTTTTTATGAGAACTCGTCGTCTCGAAGTCCATGAAACGTACGGATTACCATATCTGATCACAACTCCACCGCTCGAATACATAACACATCCCAAATACTCACTCATTCCACGAGGAATACCCCTATAATTCTTTTGTTTACCAAGCAACCTTGAATATCAACAGTCGATCCAACAATAGGGCGCCGCGATACCAATGAAGTACCCTTAACTCAAACACATTGCTCTTTCTGAAATATATACCCTCATCAAGTCGCACCAATTAGTGATATCATCTACCTAGTCATCTGAAATTGCCCATGCTGCCTAAGAATTTATGACCTTCCTTCCAGAACCGAACTGTGACCTCGGATATGCAAATCTCAACTCTACGCAACATACCGCACACGCCATGCCGACCTAGGAAAAATACGGGAACTCCATGGTCCCTTCTGAGCCACAAGCAACTACGTACCCAACTAGCCAAGAACTCTCATTGGATCCCATTTAGAAACAAATTCACTACATGTCATAAGAAAATATGCACCCTTACCCGCGGTAGAAACCATCCGGAACTATCAAAAATCCCATTTGCGCAACACCAAACCATCACGACTGAATTCTTCTAACTCAACCAAACTATGCAGGCCACCAAAAATCCAAGAGCATTGCTAAGAAACACCCGAAAAACTCGTCACCTCATGAACAACCAAGAACTAATCGTATCCCTTACCATACCGATCCGACCCACTACCAAGTTGCCCTATTTACCCAAGTTCCTTCTGACTTACCTTCAAATTGATACTTCTCTCTGCCGTTATACCATAATTTTTTAACCCAGACTCACCACACGCGACCCAAGCATAAAACCATACTGTCTAAGGCTCATAAGCCGCCAAATACTTTCTCAAGCATCCCCAAAAGTACCACATTCGAATTACTTACCCTGAAGAGACATCCTGCGAATCTAAAGCCATTACCTTCACCTTCCTGATACTAATATGTAGAACCCGTGATGATGTAGATATGCCACAAGCAAATTCATACACTGCACACACTAAACCTTTTACAACTTCCACTAAATCATTCAATAGAACCCAATTACCCAACAAAGTACTATTGCAACCTATATCGAAGAAATTTCCACGACTCGTGACATTCCCAGACCCCACACCTGCAGGTCATAACTGATTTACCAATATACCTCGAACTGGAACCAATACCACACATAGTTGTGCAATCAACTTATCATTAACAGACTCCCTCACTTGTCTCAAAGCCAACTATCGAGACAAACAATAACTCACAATGCCCATAATAACACCACCCGTCTAACTGCTCAAGTCATCTGCAAATCTTGCATTCACCATTGCAATAGTCACGCCAACTTCCATAAGCGATCTAAACTCCAATTACAACATATATCATTTACTGGTAGAAAAGAACTTATTACATAACTACAGAGGGACCACACACCCTGGGACAATCCACAGGAGATACCCCTGCCCGTTTTGCCTCAACTGCTATCTCTCCATACACTTCTGAAGACCAGAACTATCACGCATCTACTACACCTTCCTGCATCCGAACACAACCAACGCCTACCCTCGAGGCACCACAATACGCGGTAAAAACCTGAAGCTGATGGCAGAACTAACACTAGAGCGGTGGTCCAAGAAATCTTGAGATTTTGGAAGCTCTACCAACACATGTATGACCATATGGATACCCTCACTAGACACCACATGTCCCAAGAATTCTACTGAACCGAGCCAAAATTCACACTCGGAGAATTGGCATAGAGTCTTTTCTCCCTGAATCCTTATAATGCCATCCTCAGATACTGAGTATGCTACTCCTGGCTACGCGAATATGCCAGGACGCCATCAATGAATACAATAACAAGGAGTGCTAATACGGTTGGAATACACTATTAATCAAATACATGAACGTTACTAGGGCAAATGATCAGCTCAAAGGACATCATCAGGAACTCATAACCCAACAGAAAAATCCGCTTCACTCCACAACTACACAACATGAGAGGTATTCCAACATAATCACAACTCAAGGCCATATACCAAATCGAGACAGAAACCAAACACTCAATAAATCTTGCCATATTTCCAGCCAACCCTTTTGACATAATTCACAGTCTGAACACATCTAACCATCAAATCACACCCACCACATAGGCATCTAGTCACCAATTCTCATCAATAAGAAGACAAACGGATATACAAGCCCCCAATTACATGTGCCAACACAACGAAAATCGCAGCAATCAAGTCACAGAATGAATTCGGCCTCAAGTCCTCTAGACTGGCCCATTACCAATATGCCAAAATCACATCTCATCCATGGAAGTCACAAGTCGTCGATCCAAAGTTGATACCAAGCGCTCTCGTGCGCGTTCGAATACATGGAAGGAATTCAAGAGTTGCACTCTTGGTTGGATATAATGGATTCACACGAGAAGAATTCAAGAATGTGAGATTTTCCTTAGGGCTCCGCATCCTCTCGCAGATAAGTACAGACGTCTCCACACCGATCCGCATGACTCTACTAAACCTGCTCATGACAAGTGAGTCCTATGTAACCTAGCGCTCCGATACCAAGCTGTCACGACCCCAAATATAAGCCACTCGTGATGGCACCTATCGTGGAACTAGGCAAGTCAAAACTACACTCGATCATAATAAGCTTCCATTTACATCTTTATTATACTAATTACCCATAAAGGTTTCCTTTAAACATTTATAAAACAGTTAAAGCTATATTGAATATTAAATACAACCCCCGAGAACCTGGAGTCACTGGACATGAGCATCTACATAAAATATACAACTCAAATGAAAATAAATTCTATAATAGTAAGCAGGAGAGGGAGCAGGATTGCGGACGCATGCAACTACCTCGCAAACCTCCGAGAATCTCTGGAACATATAGACAACTCACCTTACCCTAACACCTGGATCTGCACACAAGGTGCAAGGAGTAATGTGAGTACGCCAACTCAGTAGTAATGAAAATAAAATAGGTCTGAGCAGCAAGAAACACATAAAATCAATGTCATCAATTCACAAGATGCACAACCTTTCTTTCCAACAGTATAACATAGATATATAAAATCAGCATGCCTTAAAACCAACTTCAGAAAAATCCTTTGAAGAATGTATATTTTCAAAAAATTCAAACCGAAAGATTTAGTCTGAAAATGAAATGAATCATATAGAGGCCCCTCGGGAAAAACATATTTCATAAACTCAGAGTGAAAGTAGTAAAATCATAAGTAGCCCCTCGGGAAAAACATGTATCATAATCAGCCCCTAGGGCATGCCTCACAGTCGCTCATAATCAGTCATTGAGCACCTCACAGTCACTCATGCCTCCCAATCACTCGTCACTCGGCACTCAGCACTCGGTGCGCTCACTAGGGGTGTGTGCAGACTCCGGAGGGGCTCCTTCAGCCCAAGCGTTAATATTAATCCACCTCGTGGCGTATCATATCCTCGCAATCAGGCTCTCGGCCTCACTCAGCAGAACCACTCAAAAAGCCCCTCGAGCGGCTCAGTAAAACAGGGTACTCGACCCAATACATTATTTTTAAATCTCAAAGTAGTGTAAATCAGGCTAAGTTTCGAAAATAGCAAGCACAATGCGGCTGAGTAAAATCATCAATACATAGTGAAGAAAACAGTAGTAAAAATCACCCAAGGGGTCTAAACGGATCGGCACGAGGCCCCAAACACGGCTTATAGCCAAAATATTTCAACAATCTTTAGAACATAATTTATCATAAAGTTTTGAGTAAAACATGCAACTCATTAGTTGCCGGGGAGAGGACCTAGTCCAATCCAAAAATCAGTACGCATCACATACTCGTCATCCGACATGTGCGCCATTCTAAAATCAGTGAGAAATATGTAGTCCGGTGTTTCATACCCTCAGGACAAGATTTATAACCATTACTTACCTCTACCTGGCCACAACACTAGTCCGCTATGCTCTTACCACTCAAATTGGCTCTCGATTGCTCCGAATCTAGCCAAAACCAGTTTAATATCATTACTATATGCCAAAGGAACACAATTTAATCGATAACTATCAAATTATACAAGAATCTCGAAATTCGGCCAAACCTGAACCCCAGGCCCACGTCTCGGAATTCGATAAAATTTGCATCACTAAAATCCTCATTCCCTTACGAGTCTGCCCATACCAAATTTACCAACATTCGACGTCAATTTCCCACTCAAAACACCAAAAGAATTTTCCAAATTTTCCTCCCATTTTTCCCAACTTTTCTACTTTAATTCCTCAAATTGCATGGTGAAAATCAAAACAAATTCATGAAATTGAACAAAAAATGATTGAAGAATACTTACCACAAGAACCCCGCTGAAAAGCTCGTCCAAAATGTCCTTCCCTCGAGCTCTTTAATGAAAAAACAAGTTATGGCCAAGAACCCCCGAAATAGATCTTAAAAATTGTCTGCCCAGGCCTCTTTCTTCACTGCGATCGCAGGAATCCACACGCGATCGCGATTCAGCAGGACATAAACCCACGCGATCGCAAACCACTCTACACGATCGCGAAGAACAACAGCTCAGCCCACTCACGCGCCCTTTAACTCTATGTGAACGCGAACAACACCACGCGATCGCACTGCACAACAACCTCACACTCATTCAATCGCGACCTCCACCAGGCGATCTCATATAACAAAAATCCTTCCATCCCCAGCTAGGTCTACGCGATCGCAAACACCCTCCCGCGATCGCATAGAAGGAAACTAGAAACTCACATCAATAAAAATTTGCCTAGTTTTCAAGCCAAGAGTTGGTCCGTTAACTACCCGAAATACACCCGAGGCCCTCGGGACCTCAACCAAGCATACCAACATATCCCATAACATCATTCAAACTTAGTCGAGCCTTCGAAAAATCAAAAACAATGCAAAAACACCAAAATCACATCAAATTCAAGCCTATGAGCTTTAGAACTTCCAAATTTCGCCAACTACGCCGAAACCAACCAAAACACCTCCGATTGACCTGAAATT
>ML313334.1:0-23332 GCA_005239505.1 Nicotiana paniculata
TTAGGGTTAAAATAGTAATTTCAAAAGGGGAATAAGGGCTGGAATATTCTGGAAGGTACAGCTGTCCCAGAAGGATAGAGTTGACAGTTGTACCTGTACTATTTTCAGCTCATTTAGGATAGGGAATATGCTGAGAATATCCTATCCTAAAACCCCTATATATACACACACTTTTTTTTACCACAAAAGGGATTTTTTGATGACTGAAAAATACAACTCTTTTGACGATTGAAAGATCTGGAAATACACACAGAATTTGAGGAATTCTTTTACACAAATTTTTAGAGAGCTCAACACACAAGATTTCTATACTTGCACACACAGATTTTAGAGACCATTCTTACATTGTTTTGACATCTGAAAATCCAGAAATTTCACACTAAAAAACTGCTGAAATTCTATCATTATTCTTAAAAAATACCAAAAATAGATATGAAGCTAGCTGATGTTGATTCTAGGATTTTGAAAAACTAGCTTGGCTTTTGATCTTGCTGAAAAAAATACTCTTTTGGGGCTTTGAATCTTGGTTTTGCTTCTGGTTGGTTTTCCCTGGGTATTACTCTTTTCCGGCTAGTCTTTGCTTGCTTTTTTCCACTGCTGTCTACTGCCTTTATTTAGCTCAAAAAATCTAACCTTTATTTGGTAAGATCTTGGTGTTATTTTGCTCTTAAAGGTATGTAAATTCTTCTATATAAATGAAGCTCTTTGTTAAGAATGTCCCTGAATTACTTTACTGAAATCTGTGTTTAATTAGTGTTTGTTTGGTGTTGAAAATGCTTGATACCATGTGTTTTATTCTGTTTCTAAGGTTATGAACATGAGAACTTAGTATTGTATCAATGATCTAAGTGTGGTTGTTTAGTTTCTGATTCTGTGAGGTTCATTCTGAATCTGTCCTGTCCTAACTTCCATTTTTCCTTTATGATTCTGTGATTGTGTATGTATCCATATGACTAGAGTTGTAATAGAATTACTTGAAAAAAATAGCACTAAAGGAAATGAATCTGACCCCCAATGGTCAGATTCACTCTATAAAAAGTGCTTAAATGTTGGTCTTGATTGCCCAGGACACATTTATTTAGATTCTTTTGTTATTGCTTAAAACAACGCTAAAGGAATTGAATTTGGCCCCCCAATGGTCAGATTCATTCCTTAATGGTGTGTAGAAATTTCTTTTGTTTTGTTCGAAAATCAGTGGCAAAAATGTCGGTTTTAAAGTCATGAACAATGTTGGCTTGCACAGGAGCAACAATCAGTTTTAGTTAGTTAGTTTTTTTTTTAATCTTGTAGTCCCTTTGTTTAGGAGATTTGGTATTTCATAGTTAAAGACAATGTAATAGTATATTATTCCCCTAGACCTTGTATACTTTCCTCTTTTCCAACATTGTAATAAACTGGACTGGACTCTATTAAATGTACATTCGATGGCGTTTATTTTTTTTACTTCTCTTCCTTAAAAATCTGAAAATATCAATTCCCCAAAAATTATAGAAGAAAATTGTGTTAACTTTGGGCCAGGTCTGCCAGGCCATTCGTAATTGGGCCAGACTTACAGATACGACCCAATTAGGCCCAATAGGGTCTAGATTTCAGGTTATGGGGCCTGGAGTGTTAGACCCAGTAATTGCACTAAGTGATTTATAATCAGTCCATTTATATCAGTATAATGAGTATTTCATTTACCAAACTCACTGAAATTTCGCATCACTGAAATGAGTTTCAAATCGAACAACAAAGGATAGAATTTAAATCTGAAATTTTCTAGACTGTTTTATTTTGAATGAAAAATAGCCAAGATTCAGCTTTACATACCCTAATATTTTTTGATTTAAAGCTTTCTAAAACGGATCAAATGACTTTAACTCAAAATATTGTTTTGTTGGTTTTCAAACAATCGCTTGCAGCAAAGTTTAAGGAAAGCTTTTATTTTTAGATTCTTAAGCCGTGTACAAATACCCTTGATTATTAAATGGGTCAAATGGTAGTGGGACTACACCTGCCTTTATGTGATATCATATCTGCAATTCGAGTTTACCTTATTTATTGCTATATAAATCGAAATGTGTTAGCATGTCTCTCTCTTGAATGTTTTATTCGTTTTTAATTCGAATTTGTATCTCCTTTATCTCAAAGAGCGTAGACTAGGATTTGGCCAAAGGGTTAATTGATAAATTGGGCTAAACATGGCCATAGCCCAAACATTTGTCCTTTAGGATAGTAAATTTAATCTTAGATGACTATGTACATATTCTATTGGCTAAAAATACTGCTTTTAGATTAAAAATCGCAAAACTTAGAGAATAATCGAATATTGCTTCATATAAGCATTTTTAACCGTCACGACCATAGTCATAACTATATAATCTACACTCGGGAGTGACAACTCATGCCCTCGACCCTCAACTCCAAACATTAACAAAATGTACCTAGCAACCACGGGTGCATTTCATGTGACGTGTTTGCCGTGTGCTCAAAAACAACAAGTGCACGCCATCGTGACTTGTTTAAGATAAATCCATAAACGTCCTAATCGATCTTAAAACTAAAACGCTCTTTCAAAAATTGAAAACATAAAGAATGATCGAACATTACCTCAAATAGGTGTTATAAAACCGTCATGACCATAGTCTTGACTACGTAATCTACGCTCGGGTGCAACAACTCATGTCCCCGACTTCAACTTCAAACTATAATAAAATTACGTGTTGAAATTGCGGATGCATTTCATGTGGTGTAATTGTAACATGTCCAAAGGCATAACAAGTGCACGTTCCCGTGACTTGTTTGCAAGATAAAACCATACATATCAAAAGCGGCTAAATTTCCAAGAGTTTAAATGTACAATAGGCTAAAATACGTAAACAATCAGATAATTTAAGCCAAATATCAATAGTTAAGCGACCGTGCTAGAACCATGGAACTCGGGAACGCCTAACACCTTCTCCCAGGTTAACAGAATTCCTTACTCGGATTTTTGGTCGCAGACAAATCAAAACAGAGTCAAATTTCCTCGGTTTGGGATTTTAAAATAAAACGGTGTCCCGGAACATCGTCAATAATCCGGGTGGCGACTCTGAAAAATAATAAATAAATTCCAAATTCGAATAATGTCACTTTAATTGGAAAAACTCCCTTATTACCCTTACCGGGTGAAAAAGAGGTGTGACAGCTCTGGCAACTCTACTGGGAACCGAACCCAGAATCTCTGGTTCAGGGTTCAAGAATCCGAGCTTATATAGCTGTTATGTTTTGGCTTTTATTATCTAATTCTACGTGTTTAAATCCAATGTGCTAATTGCCGCATTTACCGCTTTGATATTTATCAGAGTTGCATATAAACTGTGTCGAAACACCCCCCCCCTCTCTCTGAGTCTTCTAAATCATCTGGGAAGTGTGCACTTTTTGTGACTTCTTTTCTGTTAGAGTCATATCCAAATTTTAGAACGAGGTACGGACAAGTTGCAAAGACGGTGAAGCTTCTGTATTCCCGGTACGCTGCCCCGACCTCGGCTCGAGCTGTCCGCTCGGGTAAGCTTTGTCAAGAATAAAACCCCAGAATATAAACCTAGTATAACATAGCCTCATGCCGGATCCCTAGTAGGAATGCTTATTTGTATCATGTGCATTTGACTTAGGGGACTCAACACAGGGGTTGGGTCCGTCTAGGACAGGTGTACCCGAAATAAAAGACTACCCTGATGCATCTTACCTGCTACGTATGCATTTATTTGTTTCGGCTTGTGTGCTGACCGACTAAAAATAAAAACAAATAGAAAAACCAAGAGTGAGGTAGAATAGAAAATTTCACCTTATTTTGAAAATCCCTGTATTTGAAATATCCCAAAAGTCTGCCAAAATTTCTGAAAATGGAGAAGGAAAATAATATTCCAAAATAAAGTGAGTAGGTGTATATTTTTTATCAGCCAAGATTTTTCCGAACTACACCTTGTTTAATTCTCACCGGTATAGGATACATAGGCAACCCCCATCAGGTTCAACCTTATTTTCTTCAAAAGATATGGTCCTAAATAAAATTAGGTGACGCCATTCTTGCATAAATAACCAAGTTGCCCAAATGGGGCGCCGGAAGGCTATTTTTGCAAATATAGCCACCTATGGTCTTTTTCAAATTTTGACCCAATTAGCGAGCACAGCCCTAAAAACTTCCTACCCGAAGTATTGAAGGGCCGTATTCCCAAAGATGGTCCCTCTTCTTTATTACAAAACTTTTTGCATAAAAAATAACGCTTTTTCGCATTCGTTCAAATTTTTTGTGGTTTTTGATCAAAACAAATGTGCAGGATGAATACAGTTGAAAACATTCCCTTTAAGGCCGTCAAGGAAATCCCCTTGGGACTCCATATGTGGTGGAGCGAGTTGGGGGAAGTTAGTAGAAAGTCTGCTGTAAAAGCTTTAGGCGGACTTACTAATCTTCTAAAAATCAAGACGAGGTTGGACATCGTCGAAGCTCTAGTATCGTTTTGGGACCCCGCCCACAACGTATTCCACTTTTCAGATTTAGAGTTGACACCCACGCTAGAGGAAATCGTGGGGTATGCTGGTCTCAATGACAATCTTAGAAGTCGGTATCCGGTGGCACCCAGGGCGGTAACTCCACATAAGTTCTTGGATCTTTTAAACATTAGTTGGGACGCCCAAGACCGACACCTATCTGAAGGGTTCTGCACTTTCTATTTTCTGTACAAACGTTATGGAGATCCCCGAGGCTATGAAGCTGACAACACTGGTCTAACTCATAAGAACCAGGCTAAATGGGAAACCCGTCAGAGGCTAGCTTTCGTGGTAGCATTCCTGGGCACCTTAATCTGCCCAAGGAGTGACGGACTCATAGATGTCGGACTGGTGGGGATGGTGAATTTCATGATAAAAAATTCCAATGGCACCCTTATACCGATGGTTTTAGCTGAGATTTACCGCGCCTTGACGATTTGCCAGTCTGGAGGAAAATTCTTTGAAGAGTGCAATCTGCTCCTACAAATCTGGATAATCGAGCACGTCTGTCACCGCACAGGCTACATGAACTACGGGTTAACCGGTTTGAATTGTATCGAAGAACATGGTACTCGGGTAGAGGGCCATAACTTTCCTGAGGGAACAGAGGCCTGGCACTCACATTTGAGTTCATTCATTACCGACCGAATCGAGTGGACATTCGGGTGGCTCGCTGTCGGCGAGGTTATCAATATGTCCGTTGAGGTGTGCTATCTTTTGTTAATGGGTCTGCGAAGCATTCAGACATATGCCCCGCATCGGGTCTTATGGAAGTTGGGAAGACAACAGGGTGTTCCACATGATGAGGACTTAAGCCAACAAGCCATTGAGTTATGTCCGAGAGCTGCATTTCCTGAAGGCAGGGTCCGTCAAATCTGGAACGAGTGCAGATTTTTAGAACCTCAGGCTCGGGTAAGAAATCTATCCAAAGGGGAAGTGGAGCCCGCCTACACTTTTTGGTATGGCAGAAGAGGCAGAGAGCACCAACAACCAGAGCGACCTGCAAAAAGACCTCACGTGCAGCATTTTATTGAGCAGACACAAGAACACTGGGTCTGGTTAGAGAGGGAAAACAACTACCGGGCTACAATAAGTAAACTAGAGGCCCAGATCATGAAGCTGAAATTTGAAAACACTCTACAAACTGCTGCAGCCGAAGGGGAAAAAAACAGGTTGAATAAAGAAAATGAGGCCCTCTGGGCTCAGATCCAGAAAATGAGGATAGCCATTGAAAACCCTGAGAGAAGAAGAGCTGACGAAAGACTTGTCACCAGCCTCAGGCAAAAATTGTGTAGCTATGGTGATGACCTGGACAAAGTCGAAGAGCATTTGACCCAAGTGCGAGAAAAATTTGCAAAGAATGCAGAAGAAAGGGCAGAATTCGTGCAAAAAATGAAGAGAAATCATGACCAAGAAGTTATGGGTTTAAAAGAAAGGATGGCCACCTTTGAAAACGAAACGGCCAAGCAAGCAAAAAGATTTAAGGCAGAAAGGGAACAGTGCTACGCCATGATAGCTCAGTTGGAAGACGAATTGCAACAATGGCAAGAACAGAGTCACGAAGACGCCTAGGTTTTAGAGGCAAGATCCCAGAAGATCGGGCGTTTACTTCAGGAAAAAGGTGTCATCAGGCAAAGAGTTCGGGATCTAGCCGATTACATTGTCACCAAATGCCAGGAATGCGAAGATATGACTCGGACCACCTTCTTCTCAGCCGTAATGATCTTTATCCACAAGATAATGGATGACCTATGCCGCCTCCAGCAAGATATGGTACGCAGCCCCGTGGCAAGGCCGAATGATGCCCCGCATGTCCCTGGAGCATTGGAAGCACTGATGTACTCTTAATGTTTTCTCGAGTCTGTATTTTGTTTTGTTGTTACAGTCCAGTCTAAGTCCATTGTAGCTTTTACATTTCCAAGAAAAGTATGTGTTGAGTCTATTTTGTAATTTTAAATTTCAAAAGTGGGCTAAGAATTTATTAATCGGAAGTATTTTTAATGAGTGAAAGTTTTAGAAAAATATTTATTTATCCTTTGAACTACGTGATGATCTGATTCATGCGGCACCGTGATACGTAGGAAATCCACATAAGATTCAATCATAACCTTAAGAAAGGAAACTGAGTAAGGAATAAAAGAGCGGAAAATAATAACAAAAAGAAGGACAAGAGTGATAAAATGACAAAGAAAAGGGAAAAGTTCAAAACCAAGAAATAAAGCCGGGATGAAATGCACAACTGTTGCAATACATAAAGAAAGCATTTAATTGCCTAGGTGCATTGCATACCCCAAACGTGCGATTCCCTATGTGATAAATGCTTCAACCTAATGTGTTGTTGGTTAAGTCTTAAAAGGTGTTTTTAGGTAGTTGGTTTTGCGGTAACCTGGCTTCCCATCCTTGCTTCACTAGATCAAAAGGGAGCATAGAAATGACATCCGAAAGTCACTTATCAATCATCAACTCTTCCGTGGAAGACCTGAATCCAGCAATCCCAATATCTGAGTCAGCAACAGCTGAAGAGAACAGCACTTTGCGTTGCCGCATGCTGGAAATGTGGGACGTATGGTCCAATGGTAGGGAACCGCCCAGTACCATCCCAGGTTTCCCAGGATAGGCGGGACCTCCAACATCCCTATAAGTTACCCAGCCACGCCGTTTGGATATCCAACTATGTCAGCTCACTTTGCCGGAAGGCCTTCTGAGGTTTTCCCCCAGACCCTGTTTTCTGATGTGTCTTCCAACATCTTCACCGCACCACCAATCTCTGCCACGACTCCACCGACTATCTCTGGGCCAAGCTTCGAGCCACCAGCATTCACATTTAGAACACCGTCCGACCATCTGGATACCACTCATGTTAATCCCAATTCATGCCCCCAACAACCTTAGTATGAGGTCACTTTGGGACAAGATAAGAAAAGCCTCGAGCACGAAGAAATGGCTCGAAAAATGAAGAGTATTAAGCAGAGCCTCAAGAATATACAGGGCTGAGCGGGCAGAAAATCGTCTCCTATGCAGACTTGTGCATGTTCCCGCACGTCCACTTGCCTCTCGGGTTTAAAACCCCTAAGTTCGAAAAATATAACGGGCATGGGGACCCCATAGCTCATCTGAAAAGGTATTGCAACCAGCTCCGAGGAGCAGGTGGGAAAGAGGAACTTCTCATGGCATATTTCGGAGAAAGCTTGACAGGGATTGCATCAGAATGGTACATGGACCTGGATATATCCCGCTGGCCCATATGGGATGACCTGGCACGGGACTTTGTTCGGAAATTCCAATACAACGTGGACATCGCTCCCGATAGGAACTCTCTATCCAATCTCAAAAAGAAATCCTCAGAAAGTTTCAGAGAGTACGCCATTAAGTGGAGCGAGCAGGCCTCCAGGGTCAAACCTCCGACGGATGAGGTTGAAATGGTCAGTATCTTTCTACAAGCACAGGAAGGTTATTACTTCCAAAATATGATGTCCTCCATGGGCAAACCATTTGCGGAAGCAATCAAAATTGGAGAAATGGTTGAGAATGGTCTAAAAACCGGTCGTACCTTGAGCCAATCTGCCATAAGAGCAACCTCTCAGGCCATCTAAAGCGGATCCGAGAGTGCAGCCAACAGAAAGAAGAAAGAAGAAGGGGCCATGATGGTTTCCGATGTCAGGAAGTCTCGGCAACACCCACGTCCATTTGCCAAAGCTTCCCAAAATTACTATCCTCACCAAGACGCAGCTTATGCTACGCCCCCTTTTCCTTATGCGGTAATGAATGCTCCGCCGCATCCCAGGCTGCAACAACAATACAACCAGAACAGAGCTCCACCCCCAAGAAATAACCATCGTCCCCCAGCTCCATATAATCCACGCCCTCCTCAAAACAACTACCAGTACAATGCCTATCCCTGTGAACCGCCAAGGAGACTTAATTTCACTCCCATCGGCAACCCATATTCCAGCCTCTTCCCAAATTTAGTCCAGATGGGACTCCTGCAGCCCGTACCTCCGAACGGGAAGAATCCTCAATTGCCATCATATAGACGGGGTACCAATTGTGCCTACCATTCTGGAGCAGAAGGGAACGACATGGAGGATTGTTGGACCCTCAAACGGGCTGTGGAAAGCCTTATAGAACAACAGAAGGTGGTGATGAAGAGGCTCCCAACGTGACGAACAATCCATTGCCCACTCACAATAATGGGCCCGTCATTGGCGTGATTTGCAAAGACCAGGATTTTGATCCAGCTTTAAAAGTTATCATCGCCATCACAGATGTGGAGAAAAATCCCAAGGCGGCACCCAAACCAGTCAAAGAAATGAAGAAGAATAACCCTGTCCCCCAAGCCACGGGGAAGGCTGAAGCCAAGAGAAATATGGGACCCTCTAAAGACGTTGTTCTTTACGTCCCCAAGGCACCTAGGAGGGAACAAAGTGTGTTAAGTCCTCCCAGAAGGTTACAATTCAACAAAGCAACGATGAACGGCCCAAAAATGTACGTGCCAAAGGGACGTATGTGGCGCGGGGGAAAATAATTTCACCAAGGCTGAATGAGCCTGTGGTTATTAGCCGCGCTTCACTGACTCCCATGAAGAATACTACTGTCGTCCTATGGAATTACAACAAGACGGTGGTGACGTACAAAGGAAAAGAAATTACTGGAGAAACAAGTGAGATAAACTCATTAGAGAAATACCTCAACCTGGAAGAACTGAACAAAAGCAATCAGAAACGCTTTCCGC
The DNA here is from genome assembly GCA_005239505.1 of Nicotiana paniculata. Classification (NCBI taxonomy): domain Eukaryota; kingdom Viridiplantae; phylum Streptophyta; class Magnoliopsida; order Solanales; family Solanaceae; genus Nicotiana; species Nicotiana paniculata. Next base: position 9,245 of record ML313334.1, read on the forward strand.
CTAAAAGGCCGACCAGTGCTAGAGAGGCAGAAGAATTCTTCAAAAATATGAAAACCTCTGAATACGCCATAATTGAGCAGCATAGAAAGTCCCCCACTCAGGTCTCACTTATATCCTTGCTGACAAAATTCAAACGAGCATCAGAAAATCCTAATCAAAACACTTAATGAAGCATATGTTCCAGCCGAGACCATAGTTGAGCAAAGGAAAGAATGGCGGAACGATTTTTTGAAGTCAACCGGATCTCATTTAACAAAAATGACTTGCCTCCAGAAGGGACTGCCCACAACAAAGCTCTCCACCTAACTGTTAAATGTGAAGGGTACTATGTGAAAATAGTTATGTTGGACGGCGGATCTAGGTTTGATATTTGCCCTCTCTCGACCCTACAAAGAATGGAGATCGAGATTGAGAGAAGTAGGCCCAACAATGTGTGCGTCCGCGCATTCGATGGCATCAAGAGAGACATAATTAGGGAGATTGATTTGGTCTTGATAATCGGCCATGTAGATTTTGAAGTGACATTCCAGGTCATGGATATGGATACTTCCTACAATTATCTCCTGGGAAAGCCTTGGATCCATGCAGCGGGGGCAGTGCCATCTACTCTCCACCAGATGGTTAAGTTCAAGTATGAAGACCAAGAAATTGTGGTCCATGGAGAGGACGGGAAATCTATTTACAGGGACCCCTCAGTCCCATGCCTGGAAGCAATAGAAGGTAGCGAGCACATAGTCTACCAGGCTTTCGAGATTGTGTTTGCGGACCAATATGAGGAAGGAACCCCATGCCCTCAACCCTTCCTATCAAATGCATCAATTATGGTCGCTAGTGACATGATTAAACATGGGTACACACCTGGAAAATGGCTCAGGGTGTCCTTGCAAGGCATTAAAGAACCTATCACCTTGCCTATCAATAAGAAGTTCTTCGGCATAGGGTTTCAAGCTACTCCCGATGATGAACAATGGGCTGACCAACGTAAGAAATATGGCTGCGTATTGCCTCAGCCAATCCCGCACATCACTGAATCATTCGTCAAGCCAAAATACGTAGAGGAAGAGGAGGAGGCTTTCACGGCCGAAAAAATTGAAGAAATCTGCAAAGCAATGAGACAGATGTTATATGAGGCTCATATGGTCCAACCAGGAGAAGGCTACAGCACTGCTGAAGTGCAGTATATGGGGCCTGACGCCAAGCTCCAAAATTGGAAGGCTACTCCATTCCCGGTCAGGCGGGAGTCCCGGTAGTTCAGCTTTTGCCATCTTTTTTGCACTATGAGTTATTTCAGGGTGTAACTCAAGTGTTTTTAATTTCTTGCCTTTTGAATTCCGATGTAAACCCTCCTATGTTCAAATTTAATGAAATAAAATCAAAATTTCATCGTCTATTATTCTTTCTAATTTTTGTTTATTTTTCTTATTTTTCCAGTCCTAATAATGCGGCCTTCAAAACATGACATGCTTACGGACTTCATGCTCTGATCTTAATACGCTGTCTAACCTCGAAATAATGAATCAAGAACCGAAATATGATGAAGAAGAGGCTTTTAGGGAAATAAATTGAGAATTGGAACAATTCGAGAATAAGACTAAGACAAACTTAAACGAAATAGAAACCGTTAACTTGGGTAACGTAGAGGAGGTTCGAAAAACCATGATAAGCGTCCACACGGATGAAAGAACTAGGGACGCCTTGATTCAACTCCTATTTGAATTTAAAGATGTGTTTGCGTGGTCCTATGACAACATGCCCGGACTAAGTGTGGACTTGGTGGTACACAAATTGCCGACCTACCCCGGTTATCCACCTATCCAACAAAAGAAAAGGAAATTTAAAACAGACATGAGTGAAAAATTAAAGAAAAAGTTGCTAAACAACTAAAAGCTGGAGTAATCCGAGTGGTCCAATACACCACCTGGCCGGCCAATGTAGTTCTGGTACCTAAGAAGGACGGAAAGGTCCGAGTATGTGTCGACTACCGAGATTTGAATAAAGTGAGTCCCAAAGATAACTTTCCACCGCCAAACATACATATCCTAGTTGACAATTCTGCCAAACATGAGGTACAGTCTTTCGTCGATTGCTATGCTGGATATCACCAGGTGTTGATGGATGAAGAGGATGCATAAAAGACAACCTTCACTACACCCTGGGAACGTACTGTTACTGGGTCATGCCATTCGGTTTAAAGAATGTTGGGGCAACTTATATGAGGGCCATGACCACCATATTCCACGACATGATGCATCAGGAGATTGAGGTGTACGTGGATGATGTGATTATTAAATCCAGGACGCAAGGTAACCATGTCCAGCATTTGAGGAAATTCTTTGAACGCCTGCATAAATATGATCTGAAACTAAACCCAGCCAAGTGTGCTTCCGGAGTTCCATCCGGAAAATTACTGGGGCTTATAGTCAGTCGACGGGGCATCGAGCTGGACCCGACAAAGATAAAATCTATTCGGGATCTCCCACCCCCAAGAACCAAGAAGGAGGTCATAAGTCTGCTGGGTAGGTTGCATTACATCAGTAGGTTTATCGCTCAGTTGACATCCACATGTGAGCCTATATTCAAGCTATTAAAGAATGATGCAGCCATCAAATGGACAGACGAATTCTAGGACGCTTTCGACAATATCAAAGAATATATGTTGAATCCGCCAGTGCTAGTACCCCCGGAACCAGGGAGACCTTTGTTCTTATACCTGACGGTGTTAGAAAATTCCTTCGGGTGCGTTCTCGGGCAGCATGACGCAACCGGGAAGAAAGAGCAAGCCATATATTACTTGAGCAAGATGTTCACAAGCTACGAGGCCAAGTACACTCCGTTGGAAAGAACTTATTGCGCTCTATCTTGGGTTGCTCAAAAGCTCTGACATTATTTGTTGGCTTATACCACCTACCTCATTACTAGGCTGGATCATTTGAAGTACATATTCCAAAAGCCAATGCCCACCGGGAGATTAGAAAAATGGCAAATCCTGCTCATAGAATTTGACATTGTCTATGTCACCCACACAACCATGAAAGCTCAAGCCTTGGGCGATCATCTAGTTGAGAATCCAGTTGATGATGAATACCAACCTTTGAGAACTTATTTTCCGAATAAGGAAGTCAATTCCGTCGAAGTAATCCCGGAAGGCACTGACACCTGGAAAATGTTCTTCGACGGAGCAGCCAATGCAAAAGGTATTGGGATAGGGGCAATCTTGATTTTGCCCACAGGACAACACTATCCTGCCACGGCCCGCCTCCGTTTCTTCTGTATAAACAATACTGCTGAATATGAAGCTTGTATAATGGGCATGAACATAGCCATTGACATGGATGTAGAAGAATTATTGATCATGGGGGATTCCAATTTGATCATCAAGCAGGCTCAGGGAGAGTGGGAAACTCGAGATGTTAAGCTCCTTCCCTATAGATAACATGTGGAAGATCTTAGCAAACGATTCAAAACTGTCGAGTGCAGGTATATTCCTCGGTGCCACAACGAGTTAGCCGACACGCTGGCTACCCTAGCTGCAATGCTGCCATATCCGGGTAATGTTCACATCGACCCGTTGGAGATTCAAATCAAGGAAAGGCATGGTTATTTCAACACGGTTGAAGTAGAACCCGACGTGCGACCGTGGTATCATGATATCAAAAGATTCTTGAAGACAAAAGAATATCCAGAGAAGGCCAACGGAGACCAAAAGAGAACCATTCGAAGGCTCGCCATCAGTTTCTTCCTAAGTGGGGAAGTATTGTATAAAAGGACTCCCGATCTAAATATATTAAGATGTGTAGACGCCAAAGAAGCTGAAAGGATTATGAGCGAGGTGCATTCAGAAGTATCCGGTCCCCACATGAAAGGGTACGTCCTCGCAAAGAACATCTTGCGGGCTGGATATTATTGGATGACCACGGAGAAAGATTGTTTCGGTTTCGTCCGGAAGTTCCATAAGTGTCAAATACATGGCGACTTAATCCATGCACCACTATCAGAACTGCATCCTATGTCACCACCCTGGCCGTTTGTTTCCTGGGGAATGGATATCATCGGGCCAATTGAGCCAAGGGCCTCAAACGGGCTACTCCTTACCTATTGGTTTATGGCACAGAAGCCGTAATACCCGTAGAAGTTGAAATTCCTTCCCTTCGGATTATTGTCGAAGCAGAAATTGATGACGATGAGTGGGTCAAAACCCGACTGGAACAATTAACTCTGATTGATGAGAAAAGGATGGCCGCAGTGTGCCACGGGCAGTTGTACCAACAAAGAATGGCACGCGCTTACAACAAGAAAGTGCGACCTAGGAACTTCGAAGTGAGGCAACTTGTCTTAAGACGTATCCTCCCGCACCACAAAGAGGCGAAAGTAAAATTTGCCCCGAATTGGAAAGGTCCATACATCATAAGGAAATTTCTACCAAAATGAGCGTGATACCTGGGGGACATCGAAGGAAATGTCCCCGAAATGGCTGTCAATGCAGATGCAGTCAAAAGGTACTACGTTTGATCCTCAATATAATATTAAATGGTCTCCGATTGAGGTGACGAAGGCTTTCATTCTCGCTACTCAAACACCATTAACCCTTTTGTAAAGCCTTTGAGCCGGTTACTCTTCTTTGATTACCCTCTTTGGAACCCAAAAGTGTTATTGAAAGAAAAAAGAATGAAAATATGAAATGAAAAAAAAAGAGCAAAGAATGAAAAAAAAAGAAAGAACAAAAACAAAATGTTTCCCTGAACTACGTTCGACTTGATTCCGAAAGGATACGTAGGCAGCCTCTCCCTAAAGTTCAATCACACCAAAATAAAAATCCACATTTTCCCAAGAGTTTAAGCTGGGGGCAAGTGTTGAGATTCGGCAATGATTCGCCTGAAAAGTTCCAAAGTTGTAATTCAATTCAAATTCTTTTTAACCCCAAATCCTGTTCAAGTCCTTCTGATCGATCGGCGAAGGAAAGTCAAAATTAAAAGATACAACTACTTGGATCGAACACGAGCGAGCAGAGAAATTAAAATGAGAGAGTCTTATCGGTGAAAACCCACACGGGCACCATAAGGCAATGGCGAGTAGAGAAATTAAAAATGAGAGAGTCTTGTTAGTGAAAACTTGCAAAGAGCACTACAGGGCGATGGCGAGAAGATAAATGAGAGAGGTTAGTCGGTGAAAACCCGAAAAGGGCACCGCTAATCGAAAAGAGGGTGATTTGTTTATTGATATCGATATAGTTTGGGGCGAGGTTTCTCGACCTCGAGTTAAAAGTTATGACGAATTTCTGAGATTCAGATGGTTTATATAGATCAGGCATCCAGTCCAAGATGCATGTCATGTTCATTGAAGGCCGCATACACTCCAGATAAGTCCTTCTTCTCTTCCCCGAAAGGGATATTTCTTGTCAAAATCATTGTCTCCATTTCTTTGTTATTCTCTTTCAATCCCTTTCAGTCTGATTCTGTTTCTAAGGTAAAAAAAATAAAAGATGTCAAAACTTATTTACAGGGTTCTCGTTTAACGCAAGTCAACATGCAAAAGGCGCCCGACCTTGTCAGGGGCATCAAGTCGATCTCGACCGGCCGTAGCGGCCGATGTTTCAAACTCAAAACCCTTGCAAGAAAAAAATATCAAATTGAAGTGCCTATAAAGGCGAATAAAGTTGAAAAGTGGGGTCCCACGTGGCTAACCATCTCGGCAAATTTTGGAAAGCCGAGGTATTCTAAATGCTTTAAAGTGGAAATGAAAGGCCAATAAAGGCGAAATAAAGTTGGAACGGTTAAGTCCCAGGTGACTAGCCATTATTGCAAATCTGAGGAGCCTGAACTTTACTGACGCTCCGAAAACCCAAAAGAAAAAGCAAGTGAAAGGCCTACAAAGACAAAATAAAATGTTGGCTCCCACGTGACCGATCTCCATGGTAAAATCTGGAAAGCCAAGGTCCCCGGGATTAGAGATGAAACCCAATCCCTAGCAAGCAAGTGGTTGAGATCTTCATCAAAAGAACTGAGATCAAGCAGTTAAAAATCAAGGCCGCAAAACCAACCACCGTTTCAAACTAACAAATTCTTCTTTGTTTGAAAATCTGAAACAGGTGCAACTTGAAAGCAACCGTGCAACAAACAGGTGCAACCAAAAGAAATTGCGCAAGGGCTAGAAGGAGCTCTGCATCATTGACTCCAAAAAAAGGAAGTTTCCTCCAAAAAAAAATCCTTTCCCGCATGCATGAAAAGAGAATAAAAAAATTAAAATAAAATAAAATAATTAAAAAAAAAGAGAGAGAAAGAAAAAAAGAAGAAGAAATGAAGTTGAAAATGATTCAAACCTAAAGTAGCATAGGGTCCCCAATCCCTAGCCAAACCTTTTCCAACCAAGGACATTCCATTCCTTAGTTGATGCCAACACAGGGTCCCACTCCCTAGCAGACACCAGCATAACCTGGTGATCTTTTCTTTTCTGACAACAGCATAACCTGTTGATCATTTCCAGACACTGGCATAACCCAGTGATCTCTTTTTCAGGCAACAACATAACCCGTTGACCTTTCCAGACACTAGAATTAACTAGTGATCTTTTCTGCTTTTTTTTCCTGACAACAGTATAACCTGTTGATTATTTCCAGACACTGGCATAACCGAGTGATCTCCTTTTCAGGCAGCAGCATAACCTGTTGACCTTCCCAGACACCCGCATAACCTGGTGATCTTTCCTTTTCTTGACAACAGCATAACATGTTGATCATCTCCAGACACTGGCATAACCCAGTGATCTCTTCTTCTAGGCAACAACATAACCTGTTGGCCTTCCCAGACACCAGCATAACCTGGTGATCTTTCCTTTTCTTGACAACAGCATAACCTGTTGATCATCTCCAGACACTGGCATAACCTAGTGATCCCCCAGGCAACAGCATAATTTGTTGACCTTTCCAGACACCAGCATAACCTGGTGATCTTTTCTTCTCCAGACACTGGCATAACTCAGTGATCTCTTTTCCCCAGGCAACAACATAACCTGTTGACCTTTCCAGACACCAGCATAACCTGGTGATCTTTCTGACAACAGTATAACCTATTGATCACCTCCTGACACTAGCATAACCCAGTGATCTCTTTTCCGGGGAAACAGCATAACATGTTCACCTTTCCAGACGCCGGTATAACCTGGTGATCTTTTTCTGACAATAGCATAAGCTGTTGATCATTCCCTTTTCCGGGGCAACAACATAACCCGTTGACCTTTCCAGACACCTACATAACCTGGTGATCTTTTTATGGCAACAGCAAAACCTATTGATCATTCCCTTTTCCCCAGGCAACGGCATAACCTGTTGACCTTTCGAGACACCGGCATAACCTGGTGATTTTTTTTCTAACAACAACATAACCTGTTGATCATTCCTTGACACTAGCATAACCCAGTAATCTCTTTGCCCTCGGGTAACAGCATAACATGTTGACCTTTCAGACACCAGCATAACCTGGTGATCTTTTCTTGACAACATCATAACCTGTTGATCTTCTCCTGACGCTAGCATAACCCGGTGACCCTTTTCGGGCAACAGCATAACCTGTTGACCTTTCCGACACCAACATAACCTGGTGATCTTTTCTTGACAACATCATAACCTGTTGATCTTCTCCTGACGCCGGCATAACCTGGTGATCTTTTTCTGACGACAGCATAACCTGTCGATCTTTTCCAACATAGGGTCTTCAATCCCTAGTTGATTTTACCTTTAGACATAGGGTATCCACTCCCTAGTCTACATTCACTCCGGGTACACCATTCCCGACCTTTCATTGCTCTCAATAATAAAGTAGTATAGATTTTATTACAATAAACCCCAAAATTTTCCTAGTGAAAAACTGGGGAAAAAAATTTCGTTCGTTTGTTCTTGATTTTGCGTAGATTGCAATTAGGACAATGGATTCGAGACGACCAAAAGAAGAAGCTTCGATCAAGAATAAAAGAAAAGAAGAAAAAGAGAAGGCCAAACCCAAAGTACAGAAGTGGAAAAGATGTGGACTGCTCAAGAGAATATTGAAGTCACAAGTTATGCATGTCCCGTCTTGATCCGAAAAAGCTATAGAAGAATGAATTAGCACCTGCAACCAACAAGCATCAAGATTCAGATCAAAGTCCGCGTGAAGAACCAACCAAGACTCAAGACCAAGCTTCAGAAGACTCATAGATAGGAATTTTGTAACTTGTAGCTGATAGGCTAGTTAATCTTTTTCATTTTGATTTTGGTGTAATAAGGAGCTCAGCAAGCAGTAAGCAGCGGCAACAACAGTGAAATCACAGCTTCCCGGTAGTCCCAGCTACCAAAACTTCCAGAACTACACTATGAGCATGTGATTTTTTACCTACCATGTATTCCTACAAAATTCAATAAATTAATTAGTTTTATAAATTTTGTTGAATTTCAGTGTTTTTGTGAATCGTTTTTGCATTGCATAATCATAATTCATCTTTTAAAATTTATAAATGATTTAAAGTTTCATAATTAGGTGTGTAACCTTAATCATTATTATCAGAAAATTATATACTTATTATTGAATAACGAAATAGGGTTATTTGGCATAATATAGATTTAATTGATAATCGTTTAATTTAATCATTCTTTCCAACAAAATTGCAGAATTTATTAGGAGTACTAAATTAAATAGTGTTGCTCATGATTAACTTATCTGTAATCTATAATTAGATGAAACTAAGTTAAAATTAGTTACTATTTGTCTTTATAATTTAATTTGAATTAATTAGTTAATTAAATTAAAAGAAAGGGATTAATTCGGACCTGGGCCAACATTACCCAGGCCCAAACCCTTCTCTATACACTTAAGCACCCCAGCCCAAACCCCAAACCCGACCAGCCGTTTTACTCCCCAAAATGACCTCGTTTCAATTAAGGAAGTAATCCAAGTCGTTGATCTATTTTGATCCAACGGCTGGGAACCTAACAGCCCAAAACTATATATATGTCCAAACGCCCCCCCCCCCCCCCCCCCCCCCCCCNATCCCCTCCGTCTCTCTCTCTTCTGTCTAACCAAACCCTAGCCGCCCTCAAACACTCACTGCCTCTGCCGACTAGAAATCGCCTCCGGCGGCGGGGCTTCACCCAATCAAGCCCAAATCCTCACCAGGCAGTCCTCACCTCCCCCTTAACCCCATCCCACCATCAGTTTCCCCAAAAACTCACCCAAAATCGAGCAACTTCAGATCTGAAATCCATAAAACCCTAACACCTTTTAAAATTCCAGTTTCGTCGGCTCTGTGACTTAGACTCACATAAGTTGATGGCTCGTAACAATAGCCGCCAATTCATGCTAGTCGAAGCCACCTCTGAGTTCACCAAGGTCCGGTGGCTCAAAGTTACCAGCCAAACCCCTCAAGCTGGTATTTCCCTCTTCCCTGCTACCTGTTTCTTGTTCTAATCATGAGTATTTCATTTTTTGATAATCACTGTTCTTGTTACTGTTTTAGTTCTAGGTTTTGTTTCTTTTTCATTATTTTATTTCATCGTTCATGATTTTTCTCCCTGATTAGTTAAGCTCTGATTATAAGCATGTTTTTGGTTAACTCTTTTCGTCAATTAATAACTAGGTTTCTTGACAACCATGATTATCGGCATAGTTTGATTTGTCACTGCGTGTATGCGTGATTGTGTTTTCTTCAATCTGCACTGCCTCCATTTGCTAACATGTAATGCACATTCTTGACTATTTTGCAAACTTGTTTAGTTGTTAGGATTTCCTGATAATCATTGTTGAAACTAGGAATGTTTAGCTTGATTGATTCATGTTAGGTTTTTCAAATGGTTTGTTTTCATTGTTTGTTCCCCTAAAATGTGATTGCCTTTTGATTAATTGCTTCATTGTCTACTCAATTGTGTTAGTCATTAGGGTAGTCAATTAATTGATTAGGTAATTACTAAATAGGTGATTTATTGTCTAATAGTTAACCTAACAGAATTCCTAAAAAATGATTCACCTAAAATCCTAAAATGATCAAAATAAGTTAGTTTAACTTTGTAGAATTAATCATTCAATTGACTACGATTAATAGATAAGCCTAATCTACAATTAATAAAATTGTCCATGTACCGACCCGGTCGGTCGTTACGTAGAACTTGCATTTTTATTACTGTTATTGACTTGTCATGGATTGGTTATTCTATTATTGATGTGTTAGAGTCGATAGGCTTGAAATCGGAATGGTTAAATGAGAATTCAGTAACTTAGTCTTTAAAAATAATCTTAAAATGGGAAAAGTCAACTGAGGGTTGACTTATTGGGAAACGACTTCAGAATGCAGGTTTGATGGCTCGGATAGCTCCGTTAGGTTATTTGGAACTTTGGAGTGTGTTCGGAATATTTTTGTGATGTCCGGTGTAGAATTAGGCTTGAATTGGCGAAAGCTAGTCTTTGGTGATTTCCGATCGGCAGCGGAAAATAGGCTATCAGGTACGGAATGTAATTCCGACAGTTGGAACAGGCTTGTAATGTCATTTTGGATATGTCTGCAAAATTTCAGGTCAATCGGTGTTGTTTTGGGTAGTTATGGCATCGTTGGTGGAATTTAAAAAATTCAAAGTTCATAGGCTTGAATTCGATGTGTCTTTGGGGTTTTCATGTTGTGTTTGATGTTTCGAAGGCTCGACTAAGTTTGAATAATAATATATGATGCGTTATTATGTTTGGTTGGGGTCCCAAGGGGCTCGGGATAGTTTCGGGTGGTTAACGATGAGTTTAGAATTGTTTTGATATTGCTGATGTTGTTGTTACTGGTGTTTTCACACCTGCAGAAGGGCAGCCGCAGATGCGGTTCCGCAGGAGTGGACATGGCACCGCAGGTGCGGAAGGTTGGCTGAGTGAGAAGAGCCTCATGTGCGAGGTAATTTCCGCACCTGCGAGGCCGCAGGTACGGGAGGTCAATCGCAGGTGCGAAAGTCGAGGTCCTTGGGGTTTTCCGCAGGTGCGCACCTGGGATCCGCATGTGCGAGTAAGTGGTCGCAGGTGCGAAACCATTGGGAAGAAGGTATAAAAGCGTGCCTTCGCAAATTTTAGCCATCTTTCTCATTATTTCATCCGGGTTTGGAGCTTTTAAAGGGTTTTGAAGAGGGGATTCGATAGTTCTTCATTGAGGTAAGGTTTTTGGACTCTAAACTCGTTTTTATGTGATTAAAAGTCGGATTTATGGTGAAAAATTAGGGAAAAATCAGTGCAAATTGGGTTATTAGGGCTTGGGATTAAGAGGCTTTAAAATGGGAATTTGAGGGGTCATTTGGACTCCGATTTCAGTGTTCTTGGTATGTATACACTCGTGGGAGGACGAGGTTTCTTGTGGTGTAAATTTTATCGAGTTCTGAGATATGGTCCCGGGGGTCGGGTTTGACCAATTTCAGGATTTTTGAGTATTTTTGATAATTTCGATTGGGATTAGTTCCTTAGCACATTATAATGATATACATTTGATTGTTGGTAGATTTTGAGCACGTGGAGGCCGAATTTAGAGGCAAGGGTACAACGGAGAAGTATATTAGCCGGTTTTGAGGTAAGTAACGCTTCCAAACTTAGTTCTGAGTGTTCGAAACCCCGAGCTAAGTGATTTATGACTATTGTTGAGGTGACGCACATGCCAAGTGACGGGCGTGCGGGCGTGCACCGAGTATTTGTGGCCTGGCTTATCCCATGGCACCGCTTAGTGATTATTCCCTGATGATATTTGTACTTCTGTTAATGTGGTAATTGTGAACCTGTTAGAAATCATGTTAAGTATAAATGCTAGGCTTCACGCCAAAAATGTTGAGACCCGAGTGGCCGTATATTACTATATCATTTTGTGATTAATTGATGTCATATACTCAGTCCTGTTATAACATATCACTTCATATCTAAGTCTCAGTATTGTAAATTATATGCATACTTATCACTGTTTCGGGCTGATGGAGGCATCTGTGATCCATGTGAGTGAGACTGGAGAGTAATGACTGAGTGAGACCGAGATCCTATTATTGAAACAGTTATGAGAATGGACTGCACACTGCAGCGATATTAAATCATGCCTTTGTTGGCTTGATATGGCGCTTGGGCCACTAGGGCCCCTCCGGAGTCTTTACACCCCTAGTGAGCACATTGATGTGAGGAATGGATCTTCCCTGGGCATGGAACTTTTCCGAAGTTGATGCTATGTGAGGGATGGATCTTCCCCCGGCATGGATCTTTTCTGAAGTTCATGTTATGTTAGGGATGGATCTTCCCTGGATATGGATATTGTTCGAGTGTTGTATTCCGGAGATGGATCTTCTCTGTGGGGGATAAACTGGCCTTTTTCCTCAGTACGGAGTGACTACGGTCACCGGTGTTTATGCATATTCCGGGATGGAACTTCCCTGGGCCTGAGAGTCATATATAGTACTGAGTGGACTTCTGTGGGAGAGTTGTGAGCACTATGTGCATTTTTACACTGTGACATGTTGGCATGTAGAACATATGGAGGTATATCTAGTATATTCTGTTATTATTTTCTGATACACTGTGAACATGCCTAAATTTTGTACGCTGATGATTTAATTATTGAGATTTAGTCCGTCACTACCTCTCAGCCCATAGTTTGGGTTCGTTACTTCTGAGTTGGTGTACTCACGTTACACCCTGCACCTTGTGTGCACACTGAGGTACACCGGGACCCAGTAGTGGATATTGAGCAGTTGTTAGAGTTTTCATTGGATTTGTCGAGGTAGCAGCTGGCGATCGCGACCTCGCCTTCTCTTTCTTATTCTACCTGTTATTTTTTATTTTGAGACAATGTTGTCCGTTTCTCCTTTTCTTTGCTTTATGTTATAGTAGCTCATGACTGAGTGACACCAGATCCGGGGTAGGAGATTTGAAATTTTTGTTTTTAAACTTCAGACTCTTAGTATTATTAATAAATTCGTTTAAAAATCGCATTTTTACTGGAAATTGAATTTAGCTTAGTTAAAAAGGGCGGCTTGCCTGGTTCCACGACAGGCGCCATCACGACTCCGAAATTGGGTCGTGACAAGATGGTATCAGAGCGCTAGGTTAAATAGGTCTCACCAGTCATGAGTAGGTTTAGTAGAGTCTTGTGGATCAGACGGAGACGTCTGTACTTGTCACACCTCATTTTTCATCCGGTAAGGGTGGTCTAGGGAGTTTTTTCCAATTAAAGTGACATTATTCGGATTTGGGATTTATTTTTTAGTTTCAGAGTCGCCACCCAGATTTTCGACGATGTTTCGGGACACCATTTTATTGAAATCCCAAACCGAGGAAATTTAGACTCTGTTTTAAGTTGTCTGTGTACCAGAAATTCGAGTAAGGAATTCTGTTAACCCGGAGAAGGTGTTAGGCATTCCCGAGTTCTGTGGTTCTAGCACGGTCGCTTAACTATTAATATTTGTCCTAAGTCATCATATTTTTAAACCTATTGTGCATTTTAACCTTCTTATTTTTTAGTCGTTTTTGTGGATTTATCTTGAAACAAGTCACGATGGAGTGCACTTGTTTGTCTTTTGGACACATTATAACTACGCCACATGAAATGCACCCGTAATTACAACATGTGGTTTTTATTATAATTTGAAGTTGAAGACGGGGACATGAGTTGTCGCACCCGAGTGTAGATTAGGTAGTCGAGACTATGATCGTGACGGTTTTATAATTCCTATTTGAGGCGATGTTTGAATATTCTTTATGCTTTCAATTTGAAGGAGAATTTTAGTTTTACGATCAATTAGGGCGTTTATGGATTTATCTTTAGACAAGTCACAATGGCGTGCACTTGTTGTGTATGAGCACACGACAAACACGTCACATGAAATGCACCCGTGGTTGCTATGTACGTTTTGTTAATGTTTAGAGTTGAGGGTCGGGGGGGCATGAGTTTCCACTCCCGAGTGTAGGTTTGAGATAATATTCGATCTTATCAAATTTCAAACTAGAGGTCTCATTCTACCTAGAAGATCGCCTAAAATAATATTCATTAGTCTAGGGATAAAAAGTTTCAGGCTATGGCCATATTTTAGTCCCCAAATTGTTTCAACCCTTTTGGCCAAACCCAATTGCGACT
>ML313335.1:0-31321 GCA_005239505.1 Nicotiana paniculata
ATGCACAAGCAATTAAAATCATCCAAATACTAGTATTAAAAGCATGCAAAAATTAGGTATTCATAATGTCGGCGACGAAATCGGTGAGTACTTGCAACTTTATCGTTGTTCGCGAGTGAAGGGTTATATCGTGCTTGCTTAACTCGATTGCCCATTTAGCCAACCTACCCGACAGCTCGGGTTTGTGTAGGATACTTCTCAGGGGAAAAGTCGTGGTCACTAAGAAGGGGTGGCATTGGAAATAAGGTCTACTATTTAGTGAAGCTACGACCAAAGCCAGGGCCAGCATTTCGAGGTAAGGGTACCTCGTTTCGGCGTCGACCAACATTTTGCTAATGTAGTAGATTGGAGATTATGTACCTTTGCTTTCACGGACTAGGATTGCGCTCACTGCAACGTCGAACACGGCCAGGTAGATCAGTAGGTGCTCTCCGGGTTCCGCCTTAGCTAACAACGGGGGCGAGGACAAGTATGCCTTTAATTATCTTAGGGCGTTAACGCACTCGGAATTCCATTGGAGTCCGTTGTCCTTTTTGAGTACGCCACGGAATTTATGGCACCTATCAGAGGATCGTGAGATAAACCTCGATAGGGCGGCTATACGGCCGGTCAGCTTTTGCACTTGCTTCTTGCTGATCAAGTTTACTGGTATTCCTTCTATAGCCTTGATTTGGTCGGGGTTAACCTCAATGCCTCTCTGCGACACCAAAAAGCTGAGGAATTTTCCTCAGGTTACGCCAAAGGCGTACTTCTCGGGATTCATCTTCATGTCGTACCACCTAAGTATGTCGAAGGCCTCCCTCAAATAGTCGATGTGATCTTCCTTTCTTTTCGACTTGACAACCATGTCGTCTATATATACTTCCATCATTTTTCCAAGCTGTTCTTTGAACATTTTGGTCACTAGCCTCTGATAGGTTGCCCCCGTGTTTTTCAGTCCGAACGTCATGACTTTGTAAAAGTACGTCCCTTGGTGGGTGATGAAAGTAGTTTTTTTCCTGGTCCTCCTCCTCCATGAGGATTTGGTTGTAACCTGAGTAGGCGTCCAAGAAACTAGACAACTCTTGTCCTACTGTTGCGTCGATGAGCTGATCAAGGTGAGGCAATGGAAATGAATCTTTCGGTTAGGTCTTGTTCAGATCCGTGAAGTCCACGTGCATGCATCATTTCCCATTTTTATTTTTCACCATGACCACGTTGGCAACCCGTTGGGGGTACTTTGACTCATTGATGGAGCCGTTTGCGAGCAATTTTTCCACCTCTTCGTGGACGGCATCATTTATTGCGGCATTAAATTTTCTTCTAACTTGTCGTACCAGTGGGTAGAGTGGATCGACATTCAGCTTATGTATTTCTATTTCCTTCAGGATGCCTGGCATATTTGCATGGAAAAGGCAAACAAGTCTGCGTTGTCAGTTAAAAATTTAGGAAATTTACCTGGTTCCTGGAGTTTGTGGCCGATATAAGCTTTTTGTTGTGGTCGCTTTTATATAGCTGAACGGGGTCGAGATCTTCCACAGTTGATCCCGTGGCTCCCACGAAGTTGGGGTCCTTGATGACATCTCTTTGTTCGTCACCGTCTTACCTCAACCTAGTTAATTGCTATGCCTCTGTGCCTTTGTTTTTCAAATGTTGGGTGTACATGCAGTCTTGGGCGATGTGGTAGCACTCTTGGGTTGTGTGTTGCTCGCCGCGAATGCTGAACACACCCTATGGGGTGGGAAACTTGATTACCTGATATATGCTGGACGAGATGGACCTCATAGCGTGTATCTAAGGCCGTCCTATGATGGTGTTGTACGCCGTGTCTTGATACATGATGTGGAATGTTGTTTCTAGGGTGATACCACCAGCCAGAACGGGCAGTGTGATTTCTCCGGAGGTCCGCTCAACTGCATTGTTAAAACCTGTTAGTGTGATGCAGCGTGGTACTATCTTACCTTCGAGTCTCATTTGTGTGAGAACTCTATGTGGATAATACACGTGCAGCTTCCGTCATCTACCATATTCCGTTTTACATTTGTATCTGAAATTTGTAAAGTAATAACAAGAGCATCACAGTGAGGAAAGGTCAAAACGTGGGTATCCGATTCGTCGAAGATGATACTTTCTTCGAGGTCTTCATACCATTCATGGGTGACCGACCGCTTCAACTTGTGGGTGGCTGTGAATTTCACGTGTTTGATTGTTGCATCGTTGCCTTTGTCGATAATCATATGGATGGTGCGGGCTGGGGAGGGTGGTTCGGGGGATCTTGATGCTTTTCTCTCCCACGAGCGAAGTTTGCTCTTCCTCGATCGCTCATCAACCCTCTTAATTTCCCTTGGTGGAGCATCTTCACTACCTCCTGTCTCAGGGCGATGCAGTCCTCGATCTTGTGGCCCCGTTCCTGATGGAATTCACAGAGGGCGTTCGATTTTATGGTGTTCGGGCTGGACTTCATCTTTTGTAGCCATTTCACTTTTGGGTCGAGCTTCTGTAGGGCTTAGACAACTTCTGAAGGGGAGAGACACAAAAATTGTGAGCAGATAATACTGGAGGCATACCTCTTTCGTTTCAGTGAGTCCCTGCTTGCGGCCTGGATGGGCCATCGCCATGGCGGGGGGGTAGTGGTATTATGGCAGTTCTGACGTATGGTTGATGTCTCTTGCGATTGAGGCGCGGACCAGGATGATTGCTTCTGTTATCGTTTCTGCGGTCCTTTCTTGACTCCATATGGACCGACGTCAACCGCTGGGTTGGTCCGTTAAGGTCGTTCTCGTCGGCTCTCACCTCGGCACAATAGGCGTTGTGTATTTCTTTCTAGTGGTTGGGGGATACTTCATGAGTCTGTTCAACAGTTTCTTGGTCATTCTCGATCCACTCCTATTCAACGCGTTTTGAAAAGCTCCTACTGACATTCACTATGATACATTTGGAAAGGTCATTCTTACTCTGTTGACCCAGGCGAGGAAGTCCTCGAGCCCTTCGTCGGGTGACTGTTTAATGATGAATATGTCGTTCACCCTGGCTTCTGCTTTCTTGGACCCGACATGGGCGGTGACAAAATTGTTGGCCATCTCATCAAATGTTTCTATGGAGGGCGCTGATAGTTGTGAATACCATGCCAGGGCTCCCCCGGTTAGAGTTTCGCCGAACCTCTTCAGCAGTACCGACGACACTTGTTATTTAGCGAGGCGTTGCCTTTCACTGCGGTGACGTAGTGGACGGTGTGGTCTTCAGGGTCTGTTGTGTCGTCATATATTTTTAAGTATGGAGACATCTTGAATGTTTTGGGTATAGCATGCGGTGCAGCCTCATCGCTATATGGTTGTTCCACGAACCGGCCGACATCCCGTTTTGGTAGAAGTTTTAGGGCGCCTGGTATCTTATCTACCCTTTCTTGGTGTTCCCTCATTTGGTCGTGGAGTGCTTTATTCTCATTCTCCATCTCCTCCATTTTTCTTATAATGGCAGCGAGGGCGTCATTACCTGCATCATTAACAGTGGGAGTGATACCTATTGGAAGAGGAGCATGTTGCTTATTGGTTGTCGTTGTGACGTCGACTCGTGCATCATCTCTACTCTCCCTTTGAGCAAGTTTGTCGAGTATACTGTTCAGTGTACTCGTTAGCCATGCCTTTAGTAGTTTTTTCACTGCTGGTGGTGCTTCTTCCGTCGTGAACGTAAAGTGTCCTTTTCTATGAGACGCGGTAACGCTGCCATGAGCGAGGGGTGAACCACTTCGCCTAGGTGTAGCGCTTGGCGTCATGTTCTCCTCGTCTTCTATGTTAACCTAATTGACGGTGATTAGGAGGTTAGCAGTAAGGCCTGCCACTGCCTTCAATCTTTCTTCTCCATTTCCTTCCATGTTAGGTCGTGCAAGTAGGAAAAAGAAAGTTATGTATTCTTGTAAATCTGGAAAGACTATGACTTTGACTAGAAGATTCCCCACAGACGATGCCAAATTGTTTGACCAAAATGTATGACACTTTTTGTTAAACTAATTAAATGATAAATAAGGTGATAGGTAAATTCTAGTCAAGCACAACAAATCTTATATCTAGTCACGTGTTCAAACAATGGCATCCACTAGTGGTTAGAATCAATTATCAGATTATTAAATGAAACTTTTGAGAATGAATGTAGAGACAATAGTGAGCAATAAATACGAAAAATGACAATAAATGTGAATAGGAAGAGCGATTACCCCAAATATTGAATGAAGTGGATAATTCTTCCTTCTGACAACCACGTGTGACAAATGAATATGAAAATGGACAAGTTTTCTCGGATCATGTGAATGGAAAGGAAACAATAAAGTCAATCACTGTGGAAAAGTATGCTTTTGTATTTTCTCTCAAGAGTCAACTTCTTACAAGAGTTCTTATCAAAGTGAAAAATCCCCCCCCCCCCCCCCCCCCCCCCCCCCCTTCCTTGCTCCCTATCTTTCACTATTTATATGTGATATTCCTAAAAAAAACCTAAAAAGTACAGCCAGGGGAATATTCGATTGAATATTTCTCGTGGTAATTCCAAGATTATTCTATCCGCTGCTCCTATGCTTCTATATTCGACCTTGGCCTTGATGTCTTGCTCGGCGATTCCTCGCTATTGGGCCCTGCTCGACCTCGGCCATAACTTCCACACTTGTTCATTCATATTCTCTGAATTTCCTCACTCGAATTTTGACCCATACAATATAGTCACAAAAAAAAGATGAAAATTGTCTTCTTGAGTCGTAAACTTTTTTTTTTCTGATTTATTGTAACAGAACTTTCATTGAAGTGATGAGTGACTTGCATAATCAATTCAAATTAGTGAAAAAGAGAAGAGTACAGAGACGGATATGTTGATTAGAAAGCGAGACAACTGCTTTGGCATGAAAATAATTTAACAAGAAATAGTAGTAATAGAAGTATTATAGTATATAGGAGTTGAAACATTTGGTAATTATTTCCTTGCAAAATACTAGTAATTACCTTTCCTTCCAAAATAAGAGTAATTATTTTTCGTTGGTGCCTTGAAAGTTGAAACAAAGTGAGTTACAAAGTTAAACATTTTATCAGTCACATTTGATATCTCATTGTATTTACTTTTTCAAGCCATTTGGTAATTAAGCAGCTGCAGACGACAACTTATTCTTTATTCATTTCCCTTTATTTTTCCCCATTGCCTTAGAATTCATTTCATCTATTTCTCCCATTAAAGAATTTTCAGTAGCAACTCAACAATGAGACGGCAGGTTGAACTGAGAGAGATAGGGGCATTTAGAAAGATAATTAAATGCCCCTCTCTTTTTAATATTTTTGAAATAAAATTTATATATTTAAAAATTATATAAAAAAAGTATTATAAGTCACATTAATTAATAATTCAAAATAGTAAAAAGGAATACGAAAAAATTGCGTCCAAAATAGATCATTTAACTCTTGAAATTTAACCTATGCCACGTAAATTGAAATGAAAGGAGTATATAGTAAAATCAATATATAAGTTAACATTGTAAATATAGAATTATATATCCAAATATGCCATCAAAATTAAGAAAATTTGACTATCGAAATCCGACCTACATCACATGCATTGGGAGAAAGCGAGTGATACAATGAAAACTATTTCTCTTATATAGTTGAACAACACTATACTTACTATTTCCTCCGTTTCAATTTATGTGAACCTGTTTGACTGGGCACGAGATTTAAGAAAAAATGAAGATTTTTGAAATTTGTGGTCCTAAACAAGTCAAAAAGGGCTCCAGAGTATTTGTATGGTTATGAATTACTCTAGGGTCCAGAGTATAAGTGTCACGACCCGAAACTCCCACCGTGTCATGCCCCAAATTTCCCTCCGTCGGGTATCGTGATGGCAACTAGTCTTAAGGATTAGGTAAGCCTAATATTCATGGAATAACAACAATAATAATAAAATCTAATATTTTTCTAAAATAAATAATTCTTTATACATTGCGTATTCCCAAAATCCGGTAATACAAGTCATAAGTTTTATAGAGTTTACTACAACTTCTAATTACAATTGTTTGGAAGTAAGCAAAAACAGTGTAAATGAAAAATAGGAAGGTGACTCCGAAGCCTGCGAGCGCAACGACAGGTTTGCCTTGAGTCTCCTCGGCAAGAGTCCGCACAACTACTAACAATCAATACCTGGACCTGCACAAAAATGTGCAGGAGAGTAGTATGAGCATACCACAGCGATGCCCAGTAAGTATCAAAACTAACCTCGGTGAAGTAGTGACGAGGACTAGTCAAGACACCCACTAGTCTATTAAACTGGTCAAGTATCAATATAGGAATAAAGGGAAAAAATGATGTACACATAAAGGCTACGCAATATAGCTAACAACACAGTAAATTCGATAAAGAAGGAAAATAATAAGTATGAGCGGAAACCATGAAACAACACAAAGATTGAATAGAACACAAACAAATCTGGAATGTAAATATACAACACGGACAGGTAATGTCTCAACAACTTCAACCCCCTTCTATATCAAATTCATAGTCATTTCCACGAGGTTTCGAACCTCGGACAACCACCATTTACGGGTCTCAATAGTCGAACCCTAACACTTGGCATCTTGCGCCCTCATTCGAGTACTAACTGCACGGACGACTCACGTACCCAATGGGTCATTTCCACCCGTACGATAAGTACAACAAGAGTATCTATACTTGACAACAACAAAGAGTCCTAAATCCATTAATAGTACTTAACTACGTGTATGCTTGTGGAGGTGTCCTAACATGATTCAACAACCAATAAGCATAAGGAAAGAAAAGGGAAACACGTACATTGTCATCTCACAAATTCCTACACGAATAAACTCACACCATAAGTGTTCCAGTACACAATATCAACTACAAGGAATACCCCCAGGCCAACACAAGTATCACAAACAATCCATGACATAGCCCACCTTGTCTCGCCACGTGTGAAATAGTAAAGTATATGCCCGCCTTGTTTCGCCACACGTGCATAAGTATGTTCCCACCTTGTCTCGCCACATGCGCAACCCACATATAAATATCCCTCCTTGTCACACCACATGTGCAATATCAATAGAAAACACGGCACGGCAGAAACCTCGTGCAAACCCCATATCACCAACCGCACGGTAGAAACCTCGTGCATCACAATAACCACAACCGCACGGCAGAAACATCGTGCATCACCACAATAAGTACAACAACAATTGACAATAATACAAGATACAGTAGCTACACCAATTCCATAACCTTTGATCACAAGAAAAGCAAGTCTAGTTCGCAAGGAATGACCACAACAAAGAATACTACGAATAATAAAGTACAGCTCAACAAGGAAGAAATAACGTATAAGAGTCGCACCCAAATGCACGGTTCAACAACAAGAAAATTCACATGAATCCGATAACTCCATATAAGAGCAAGTTCACTAAGGTATAGAATATCTAAACTTCTTTAAAGGTTGGGCAGTTACGAGGATATTCAACAATTTCACTTAAGGAGAAGCAGCAGGAAAAATAATCATAAGTTCAGTTAAGACCAAAACAATTATAGGAGGAGATGAAGATAATTACAATTTGATGAAAATCAGTTAAGAGGACCTAGCATGACAGTAAAAAGGAGTAAATTCTTCAGATACGTCAATTAGGAGTCAGATAAGCAAGAGGAGTAAATCCCAAAGTAAGAAATCCTATATCAAGGAAAGTAAAGATGAAACTAAAAATTTGGAAATTCAATCATGCCAAGAAAAAATCATACTCAGCGAATATAAGGACCTAAGATTCTTAAAGGGAAAATTTTCCACAAATAAGTCCGAGCACGCACTCGTCACCTCGCGTACACGGACAACAACCAACATAGAAGACTCAAATCCTAAGGGGAAATTCCCCACACAAGGTTAGGCAAGATACTTACCTCAACCACTCAAATCAAACTTGAAATCACATTCTTGCCACGAGTATCCGACTACTGATGGTCCAAATCTAATCAAATCAATAGTATCGTGTAAATAATACTACAAGCAACTAGTTTGACTAATAAATTCGAAGCTAAGACGCAAAATTAGAAAAATTACCCAAAACGTCCCCCGGGCCCACGTCTCAGAATCGAGTGAAAGGTACAAATTTAGAACACACATTCACTCACGAACTCACTCGAACAAGAATCATCGAAAACCAACGTCAAAATCTCATTAAATTCTCATATTTCTATTTGGGGAACCTTCATCCCATTTTCATGATTTTTCACCCAAACCCATTGATTAGATTGAAGAAATTGCTATGGATTAATGATATACCAGTGAAATAAGGTTAGGAATCGTTACCTATGAATCTTCTCCTTAAAACCCACTCAAAATCGTCAAATCCGGAGCTCCAAATCGTTTTAGAAAATATGAAATTCAAACCCTCGGGTTTTGTATAACAACCCCGCAATTCCGCACCTGCGACTCATTGGACCGCACCTGCGGAAAATACATCGCAGGTACGAAACTCACTAAATGAACTAGGGCCGCACCTGCGATCACTGGGCTGCATCTGCGGCTCCGCACCTACGGAACCCCGTCCGTACCTGCGAGCTTGGCTATCCCTGACCAAAACCGCACCTGCGACGCCCTCCATCGCACCTGCATGTCCGCACCTGCGGCTCCCCATCCGTAGGTGCGAAACACCAGAACCAGCAATGCTTCAGCTAGTTTTCTAAGTCCAAAATCATCCCGTTGAGCATCCGAAACATCCCCGAGTCCCCCGGGACCTCAACCAAACTTACCAACCAATCCTAATACCTTATCCAAACTTAGTCGAGCATCCTAAACATATCACATAACATCAAAATCACCAACTATGCATGGATTCAAGCCTAAGGACTTATGAAATTTCCAAATCCACAACCGATGCCGAAACACGTCAAACTAGTCCGAAGGACTTCAAATTTTACACACAGGTTATAAATGACACTACAAACCTACAACCACTCCCGGAATTCCATTCCGAGCCCGATACCAAAATTTCACCTATTGGCCAAAATCGCCAAAATTCTGACTTTCGTCAATTCAAGCCTGAATCTACCACAGACCTCGAAAACACATTCCGGACGCGCTCCTCAGCCCAAAATCACCATACGAAGCTGCTGACATCATCCGTAACTCGTTCTGGAGCCGTTTACATAAAAGTCAAATTTCGGTCAAAACTTCACTGTTTAAGCTTCCAAAACAATAGTTCTTCTTCCAATTCGACTCTGAATCGTCTGGTAACTGAATCTAACCATGCACGCAAGTCAATGTACACAATGTGAAGCTGTTCAAGACCTTATTCCACCGAACGGAGCTTAAATTCTCAAAACAACCGGTCGGATCGTTACATTCTCCCCCTCTTAAACAAACGTTCGTCCTCGAACGTGCCAATATTCGCCTCGAACTCATCCAATCACTGAATGCACACTTCCAAAATACACATGCGGGTGATTCCACGTCACCCCAATCTAAATAATCCTGATGACACCTTATCAACTGCAATTTAGCCTTTCTACTAACACCGATAAGCCTCAGACCTCAAATTCTCACCTTCTCTTCATTTCCACAAGACCCGATTCTAAATAAATATACGGTATCAGTCTCAACCAGCTACATCAACTCATGCCTACACCCACAACGTACGACCATACAACATAACACACCATAGATGGGTCTTTACTAACACTTTTGATCACAATAGCTGCCCTAAATCAACTCAACACCGACAATTAGCCTCATATCCGATAGAACTCTGTTTCAAACCTCCATCACACTGATAATAATGCAAGAAACACGAGGACCTCATACTTTGACACCTGAATCACCAAGTCACAACTAATACCATCGGGCACACACCCCGCAAGCTAAAACTCAAGGAGCGCAGAACAAAAATGACTGAATACGAAAAGAGAACACATAAGGAAACTATCAAACAAGCCCGACATGCACAACTCTCTATCAATGCTAACATAAAAAACAATATAACAAAGAATCAAAGCGTATAAACGAATCATAAGGACCCCGTTCTGATATAACTTCTATCACTGTACATAGCCCGGTTCAAATACTTCAAATCATACGAAATCACGAGGGTTTTGCCCTCAACTCTAATCACAAATAGGATATATATATCCCACCAACTGGAATTTTTCACTAGATCACTTCCTTTAACAAATTACAACACGTGTTAGCCTCCACACCGGTGGAGCATAAAAATCACAGCTCGTAACCACTATACTCAAGAATCACATCAAGCCTACTGTACTGGACAACAGAAATTTACTACTAGTCTCATATCTCTCAATAATGAATAGAAACAAACAATAGACGTGGGCTACCACTCACAGAATCTCCCAACATAAGCAAACATAAAAATAGAGTGCAAAGCATGAAACTCACTCATAAATGAAACAACAAATGAGGGAACTCGTCCCGACCAGCAGAGCTATAATCAATTACAAATGGTTCCCCTCTGTAACAAATCAAAACATACATGTACTATAACATCTGGCACAATGGCCTCCAGCCTACTATACGAAACACATCAATAGGCTGAGCCTCCCCCTCTTGGGGGCCCTCTACTCACCGGAATTCCATGCTGTAACACATCTGCCCGGAACCTGGGACAATCTCTCACCCTGCGGCTGATATCTCCACACTCAAAACAACCTCTCTACTGACGTTGTTGTGGAAACTGTGCGGTACGAGTACTCTGAGACCCATGAGTACCTGAAACTCCATGCGAAGCCGGTAATGCAAATTGAACTAGCTAACCCACAAAACCCTTACCGTGTCGTACCCTGCCTCCATAATAAGGACCAGTAGATATATCTAGCCTATGAAGCCTCCTCACCTCTCTGCCCTCTCTCTCCCTGACCTCGTTTGTCCTCCCTCTCATAACCCCCCCCCCCCCCCCCCCNGAGCAATCCCTATCACCTGCTGAAATGAAACATCCGACTCTAACTCCCGAGCCATGCTGAACCGAATATCACGCCTGAGGCCCTCAATGAATCTACGAACGCGCTCTCTAACTGTAGCAACCAAAGCAGGTGCATGCCTTGCCAAATCACTGAATATGACGGCATACTCTGATACTGACATAGTGCCCTGGCGCAGCCGCTCAAACTACACGCGTCATGCATCTCGGAGGGACTGAGGTACAAACTCGCTCAAGAACATCTCTAAAAACTGACCCCATGTAAGTGAAGTTGACTCGGCCGGGCTACCCAATATGCCCATCACCATTGATAAGCCGCTCCCCTGAGCTGGAATGTAATGAAAGCAACCCCGCTCGTCACCACAATACCCATAGTACGAAGAATGCAGTGACACTCCTCCAGTAAACCTTGGGCATCATCTGTCGCCAATCCACTGAAGGTAGGATGGTTCTTCTTGTACCTCTTAAGTCTAAGTTGTTCTTCCTCAGATGCTGCTGCCCTAACTACGGGCGGAACTGGGACCACAGGCTATGCTGCCATGACACCTGGAACCTGACCAACATGATCTCGCTGCTCTGGAGTGTGGGCGACGGGGGTCAGAGCTCCCCCCTTGCTCTATGAAGTACACGATGCAAAAGGAATCAACCCCGCCTGAGTCAAGGTACCAATCATATCCCGGAACTGTGCCAAGGTCTCCTGAAGTCCGGTTGTAACAACAGGCGCCTCCAGTGCTTGCCCCCAACTGGAACTGCTGGCGGCTTCTCAATGGCTACTCTGGCAGGTGCTCTAGCTGCGGCATGTGCCCCTCGACGTCCTCTGCCTTTACCTCTGTGCCTAGCGGCATCTTCTCCGGGGGTAACATCCTCAGGATCTGCAGCTCGTGTCCTCACCATCTGTGAGAGAATGGGATGATAAATTTCAAACTTCAAGATCAATGAACTCGCAGAATAGGAATGAAGGAAGTGAAGTTATCCTAATAGTTTCGTATCCTCTCGAAGATAAGTACAGACGTCTCCGTACCGATTCGCATGACTCTAATAAACTCGCTTATGACTCGTAGCACCTATGAATCTAGAGCTCTGATACCAACTTGTCACGCCCCAAATATTCCTCCGTTGGATATCGTGATGGCACCTAGTCTTAAGGACTAGGTAAGTATAATATTCATGGAATAACAATAATAATAATAAAATCTAATATTTTTCTAAACTAAATAAATCTTTATACATTGCATATTCCCAAAACCCGGTAATACAAGTCATAAGCCTTGCACAGTTTACTACAACTTCTAATTACAACTGTTTGGAAGTAATCAAAAACAGTGTAAATGCAAAATAGGAACGTGACTCTGAAGCATGCGAGCGCAACGACATGTTTACCTTGAGTCTCCACGGTAAGAGTCCGCACAGATACTAACAACCAATACCTGGACCTGCACAAAAATGTGCAGGAGAGTAGCATGAGCACACCACAGCGGTGCCCAGTAAGTATCAAGACTAACCTCGGTGAAGTAGTGACGAGGACTAGTCAATACACCCACTGGTCTAATAAATTGGTCAAGTATCAATATAGGAATAAAGAGAAAAAAATAAATGTACACATAAAGGCTACGCAATATAGCTAACAACACAGTAAATTTGATAAAGAAGGAAAACAATAAATATCAGCAAAAACCATGAAACAACACAAAGATTGAATAGAACACAAACAAATATGGAATGTAAATATACAACACTGACAGGTAATGTCTCAAAAACTTTAACCCCCTTCTTATCAAACTCGTAGTCAATTCCACGAGGTTCCGAACCTCGGACAACCACCATTTACGGGTCCCAATATTCGAACCCTAACACTTGGCATCTTGCGCCCTCGTTCGAATACTAACTGCACGGACGACTCACGTACCCATTGTGTTATTTCCACCCATACGGTAAGTACAACAAGAGTATCTATACTTGACAACAAAAAAGATCCCTAAATCCATTAATAGTACTTAACTACGTATATGCTTGTGCAGGTGTCCTAACATGATTCAACAACCAATAAGCATAAGGAAATAAAAGGGCAACACGTACATTGTCATCTCACAAATTCCCACACGAACAAACTCACACCGTAAGTGTTCCAGTACCCAATATCAACAACAAGGAATTCTCCCAGGACAACACAAATATCACAAATAATCACTGACATAGCCCACCTTGTCTCGCCACGTGTGCAATAGTAAAGTATATGCCCGCTTTGTTTCGCCACACGTGCATAAGAATGTTCCAACCTTGTCTCACCACATGCGCAACCCACATATACATATCCCGCCTTGTCATGCCTCATGTGCAATATCAATAGAAAATACGGCACGACAGAAACCTCGTGCAAACCCCATATCAGCAACCGCACAGCACAAACCTCGTGCATCACAATAACCACAACCGCACGGCAGAAACATCGTGCATCACCACAACAAGTACAACAACAATAATTGACAATAATACAAGATACGGTAGATACACCAATTCAAGAACCTTTCATCATAAGAAAAGCAAGGTAGTTCGCAAGGAATGACCACAACAAAGAATACTACGCATAATAAAGGACAACTCAACAAGGAAGAAATAACGTATAAGAGTCGCACCCAAATGCACGGTTCAACAACAAGAAAATTCACATGAATCTGATAGCTCCATATAAGAGCAAGTTCACTAAGGTATAGAATATCTAAACTTCTTTTAAGGTTGGGAAGTTACAAGGATATTCAACAATTTCACTTAAGGACAAGCAGTAGGAAAAATAATCATAACTTCAGTTAAGACCAAAACAATTATAGGAGGAGATGAAGATAATTACAATTTGATGAAAATCAGTTAAGAGGACCTAGCATGATAGTAAAAAGGAGTAAATTATTCAGATAAGTCAATTAGGATTCAGAAAAGCAAGAGGAGTAAATCCCAAAGTAAGAAATCCTACATTAAGGTAAGTAAAGATGAAACTAAAAATTTGGAAATTCAATCATGCCAAGAAAAAATCATACTCAGCGAATATAAGGACCTAAGATTCCTAAAGGGCAAATTTTCCACAAATAAGTCCGAGCACGCACTCATCACCTCGCGTACACGGACAACAACCAACATAGAAGACTCAAATCCTAAGGAAAAATTCCCCCACACAAGGTTAGGCAAGATACTTACCTCAACCTCTCAAATCAAACTTGAAATCACGTTCGTGCCACGAGTATCCAACTCCAGATGGCCCAAATCTAATCAAATCAGTAGTATCGTGTAAATAATACTACAAGCAACTAGTTTAACTAATAAATTCGAAGCTAAGACGCGAATGAGGAAAATTTCCCAATAAATCCCCTAGGCCCACGTCTCGGAATCGAGTGAAAGTTACAAATTTAGAACACCCGTTGATTCACGAACTCACTCGAACAAGAATCATCAAAAATCGACGTCAAAGTCTCATTAAATTCTCATATTTCTATTTGGGGAACCTTCCTCCCATTTTCATGATTTTTCACCTAAATTCATTGATTAGATTGAAGAAATTGCTATGGATTAATGATATACCAGTGAAATAAGGTTAGAAATCGTTAACTATGATCTTCTCCTCGAAACCCACTCAAAATCGTCAAATCCCGAGCTCCAAATCATTTTTGAAAATATGAATTTCAAAACCTTGGATTTTGTATAATCAACCTAGCAACTACGCACCAGTGACTCATTGGACCGCACCTGCGGTCCCGCACTTGCGGAAAATACATCGCAGGTGCGAAAACTCACTAAATGAATTGGGGCCGCACCTGCAATCACTGGGCCGCATCTGCGGCTCCGCACCTGCGGAACCCTGTCCGCACCTGCGAGCCTGGATGCCCCTGACCAAAACCGCACCTGCGACGCCCTCCACCGCACCTGCGGCTCCCCATCTACAGGTGCAAATCACCAGAACTAACAATGCTTCAGCTGGTTTTCTAAGTCCAAAATCATCCCGTTGAGCATCCGAAAACATCCCCGAGGCCCCCGAGACCTCAACCAAACTTATCAACTAGTCCTAATAACTTATCCAAACTTAATCGAGCCTTCTAAACACATCACATAACATCAAAATCACCAATCATGCATGGATTCAAACCTAAGGACTTATGAAATTTCAAAAATCCACAACCGATGTCGAAACACGTCAAACTAGTCCGAAGGGCTTCATATTTTACACACAGATCATATATGACATTACGGACCTACAGCCACTCCCGGAATTCCATTCCGAGCCCGATACCAACATTTCACCTATCGGCCAAAATCACCAAAATTCCGATTTTCGCCAATTCAAGCCTAAATCTACCACAGACCTCGAAAACACATTCCAGACTCGCTCCTCAACCAAAAATCACCATATGAAGCTGCTGACATCATCCATAACTCTTTCCTGAGTCGTTTACATAAAAGTCAAATTCCGGTCAAAACTTCATTGTTTAAGCTTCCAAAATAACAATCCTTCTTCCAATTCGACTATGAATCACCCGGTAACTGAATCCAACCATGCACGCAGGTCGATGTACACAATGCGAAGCAGTTCAAGACCTTATGCCACCGAATGGAGCTTAAATTCTCAAAACGACCGGTCTGGTCGTTGCACACCGTCGGGACCGTGATGGAGCCTAAAATTTCACTTGCTAGGCAAGCCAACATTAGAGATTCAAAACACAATAATCTTAAAAGTTGTGGCGAGTTACAACAATTTAACACATGATAAATAAATAAGAAAATGGAAATCTATAAATACACCGTATTTTTATATATATCAACCCATGATATGGAATCACAACTCACGGACTACTATGATTTATCTACAAATATTTGGCTGAAGGAAAAATACAATTGTTTATGAGCCAATGAAATAGTAAAATGAACAGATAGAAGGGACTCTAGGGTCTGCGGATGTCGGCAGATTTACCTTGGGTCTCCTGAGTAGGGAAGTCAACAGCAAATCTCAGAATCAACTCGGACCGACACCTGAATCTGCACAGGAAGTGCAGAGTGCGGTATCAGTACAACCGATCCCATGTACTGGTAAATGTCGAGCCTAACCTCAGCGAAGTAGTGACGAGGCTAGGACAAGACACCCACAAATAACTTGTGCAATATAATCATATATGTAATAATAAAATCAATAGAAGAAATAAGACAGGAAATATTGGGAGGGGACATGCTTAGGGGTTCACAAAATAAGAAATTAGAAACAGTGATATAACCGGATCAATCAAAATGCGTTAAACAGATAAAAC
The DNA here is from genome assembly GCA_005239505.1 of Nicotiana paniculata. Lineage (NCBI taxonomy): Eukaryota > Viridiplantae > Streptophyta > Magnoliopsida > Solanales > Solanaceae > Nicotiana > Nicotiana paniculata. The sequence continues at coordinate 16,213 of ML313335.1, forward strand.
AAGTAAGAACAGTAAAAGAAACTGCACGGCATCATCCTTCGTGCTTTTACTCTCAGCCTCACCATATGAAATAATACAACGACACGACATCACCCTTCGTGCATTATCACTCACAAAACATGGCACGACATCACCATTCGTGCATTAACACTCGCTCACAAATATTGCACGGCATCACCCTTCGTGCAATACACTCTTCCTCAACAAAACAAGGATCAATAACAACAGATAGATAGAAATGCAATATCAACCTCAACCTTGAGCCAATACTCAACAAATACCTAGTTTCAGTAAAATAGGATAGAAGTTTCCCAACATAACAAATGTCTAAGCTAAGCATGAACAATATTATTAAAAGCTACAATAATTACAAGAATAAGACATCACTCGCATGCTACGACTAGACAACAACGCATAGGTGCTCGTCACATTAACTATACATTTTACTCAACAACCAAACACGTAACAAAATAGTCAAATAACACGTAATCCCTCAAGCCAAAGTTAAACACGACACTTACCTCGCTCCAAAGGCCAAATTCAAAGTTCAACCGCCGCCGTTCCTCTAGACTCCACTTTCAATCCACTTGTATCTAGTCATAATTAAATTACTAACATTAATTATTGCTAAAGAAATTAGTTTCAATACATAATTATAGGTTTCCCAAAACTCGACCCCGGGCCCGCTTGGTCAAAACTCGAGGTTCGGACTAAAACCCGATTATCCATTCACCCCCGAGCCCAGATATATAATTGATTTTGGGATCTGACCTCAATTTGAGGTCTAAATCCCCAAATTTTGAAATACCTAGTTTCTACCCAAAAATCACCAAATCCCACCATGAAAACCTTAGATTTTAGGTTTAAATCTTGTGAAATGAAGTGAAAGATTGAAATAAATGAGTTAAGAATCACTTACCTATGATTTGGGGATGAAGTTGCCTTTGAAAAATCGCCTACAGGGTTTCTTATGTTTGGAAATGTTGAAAAATGAGAAAAATCATGTCTAAGTCAAGAGCTATCAACTGTAGAAGTCGCATTTGCGACCAGAGCTTCGCAACAGTTTGCTGCAAATGCGAGAAAAATATCGCAAATACGAATCCTTCGCATTTATGCAGCTATCGCAAATGCGAACATTTTGTCGCAAATGCGAACAGGGACTTCCGCAAATGCGGCCCTTTTATCGCAAATGCAAGACTTCCCAGCCAGCCTATGCTCGCAAATGCGAAGCTTCTTCACAAATGCGAGATCTGCAGACATGAAGCACACCGACGATTTCTTTCTAAGTTCTTTTCACTCCGTAGCTTATCTGAAACTCACTCGAGCCCTCGAGGCTCCAAATCAAACATGCACACAAGTCTAAAAATATCATACGAATTTGCTCGTGCGATCAAATCGCCAAAATAACACATAGAACTACGAATTTAGCACCAAACATATGAAATTCTCAAGAACACTTTAAAATTTCCATTTTCTCAAGGAGACGTCTGAATCACGTCAAATCAGTTTCGTTTCTCACCAAATTTCACTGATAGGGTATAAGTATCATAATAGACCTGTACCAAGGTCCGGAACCAAAATACGCACCCGATACTAACAAGATCAATAACCAATTTCTTAAAACCATCATAATTTCAGTATTTCAATTTTAATCAAAAATTCATATCTCGAGCTCGGGACCTCGGAATTTGACTCCGGGCATACGCCCAGGTCCCATAATTTACTACGGACCCTTCGGGATCGTCAAAACATAGGTTTGGATCTGTTTACTCAAAACATTGATCGAAGTCAACAAAAATTAACTTTTTAGGCCATAAATTATTATTTCCTTAATTTTCAACATAAAAGTTTTCCAAAAATATGCTCGGACTGCGCACGCAAATCGAGGAGACTAACAATGAGATTTCTAAGGCTAAAATGCACAAAATTGAATTATAAAACATAAGATGACCCTTTGGGTCATTATAATTTCTACCTCTAAAACAATCGTCCGTCCTCGAACGGACATAGAAACGTACCTGAACTGGCGAATAAATGGGGATATCTACTCTGCATCTCCAATTCGGACTCCCAAGTAGCTGCCTCAACAGGCTAACCTCTCTACTGCGCTCGAACTGAGGGATAACTCTTCGACCTCAACTGTCGAACCTGCCGGTCTAGAATGGCTACCGACTCCTCCTCATACGTCAAATCCATGTCCAGCTGGATAGAGCTGAAATCTAACACATGGGACGGGTCACCATGATACATGCGGAACATGGACACATGGAATACTGGATGAACTACTGATAAACTCGGAGGAAACGCAAGTCTATAATCCACCTCTCCTACTCTCTAGAGAGTCTCAAAAGGCCCGATATACCTAGGGCTCAACTTTCCCTTCTTCCCAAACCTCATGACACCCTTCATGTGTGACACTTGTCGCGCCCATTTTTCTTGCGAAATCGGGTTTCGACACGTGAAAACTCTTTTAAGGAAGGTGTCAAAAGATAGAGAATCGCCACTTAACGGGTTTGAGGTGCGGTAGGGCACCTATTTGCAAATAACTCTTGTTTAACCAGTTTGCGTCACCAAAGATCGGATAAGATTTCAAATTACCTCGAAGAAAAGGTGTTAGGCATTCTTCGAGGTCCACAACCTGGGTCCTGGCTGAACTTGAATTTTATGAATTAGTCGGATAACAGAGAGAAAAATTAGAAGTTTTGGGTAGTTATTATCAAAAGTCCTTGAATAAACACAAATAAGTGATTTAAAGACAAGATGAGGGGTCCTAAGTTTTTTAGCCTAAAGTATCACCCCGTGCAACATAAATAGTACTTCGTAACTCCCTCTAGATGGGGTGTTACCCTTATTATTCAGCGGGCACACACTAATATATATTGCTACCCGATTACTATCTTTAAGTTTGTTACCTAGAGCGCACTAATTGATTCGAAATCATGTCTTATGCGTGAACTACCCATCTCATGTCTATGGCCCAGGAGGCATTTGGACCTCTATTTTGGGTGGTTCTAAACTTAACTTAGGCTGCTCAAAATGATAAATCTAAACGACATTGAAAAACATGTAGGACTACACATAAGGGCAGTAAATGGCTCAAGTTGGCCTCCACATATAAGCAACGAATGCACGCAATCAAGTTTTACATATTAGGTAGATGAAAAATTCCAGAATTAATACGAAGTAGAGTCCTTAAATCCTATAGGCGTGGCTTCTAGGTGACTCTGAATTTTAAACTTACAGGCACTGTTGCTTGCTTAGAACAACAAATTGGCAGATTGCGAGTGTTACAAACCCTATAGGCATGCTTTCTAATTTTGTTTACAAAATAAGTAAGTGAAGTATTTGATAGTTAAAAATACTAGCGTTTGATTTTATTAGCAAACTTTTCCTTTAGAGCGGGCAATATGGTCCTATAGGCAGGATATAGGATATCTACGAATTGGCCGTTGAACTGATTTTCATCCTTTCATTCCTATAGGCATGATTTCTAGGCGGGCGACATGATGGGAATAACAGTAACAGTAGTTAATCCGATTATAGTCCTATAGGAATGATATCTACGTGAATAGAAGAGAGGGTATTTATTTCTCAACGTAATCATATAGCCATGGTATCTAACATGAAGCAGTTTGAACGAATAATTATTGTATTGCAGTATAATCGACAGTCAAAATGTGTGGAAATGAACATATGCACAAGTGAGATTATTTATGTCCTATAGGCAAATCATCTAACAAAACATATAGAAGCAAAGCATGTTGAACAAATTCAGACCTTATAGGCAGGTTTTCTACCATTTTTCATGCAAACATTAGAATAGACTTATTTTCCCAATTTTACTAATACTCCAATTGTTATTACAGAATTATTACAGGCCCAATGAATGAAAGAATTTACAAAGTGATAGAGATAACTATAGTGGGCCTAAGACAGGCCCAAAGTGTACCCAGCCCAGTCAGGCCTTCAATTTCATATCCATACATGTTTCACCACAACCCAGAAACCACAGAAGAATTCGAACCACTCCCAATAGCCATAGTTGATCAAAGGATCCAGAAAACAGTCATTTACACAAGCCAGTTGGCTTATTCAGTAGGCATAGAGAGGAAGAATTGAGTAATCAAGAGGAAAATGGCCAAGAACCTTAGGCCCTAGTGTGTCAGAGTTCACAAGGGTCTCAAAGTGGACCCCGAGCAGTGCTCACACTAGGGAGGTTAATAGAGAAGCTTTAGGGGCTTTGGCTTTCAGTCGGCGAAGAATTAGAGGTTTAGAATAGGGAAAGAAACTAATGAAAATAGTAGTAATGTAATAAGGTTTTGGAAAAGTGCACAGACATACAAAGTATCACATAATGAACATATCAACACAGAGGGTGCATGACCCAAAAACAAGTCAATGCTGCCAGTTTTCACATAACACATTAGGGGAAGGGTGACATATTAATAAGAAACAAAGAGCCTGAAGCTTATGGGACTACCAAGCAAGGAGCATTAGGCTAGTATGACAAATAGCTGTCACTAATGCAACCAGTTTAAACCTAAATGATCAAATTATTCTAAGCACATAGATTAAACAGTAATTCATGCTAATGAGGCAAGCAAAATCCTAATTCAGGCAAAACTACTCTGAGAAGCTCCCTTTAATTGTTAAGGGTACAGAACTGGGTAGGGAAAGAACACAATAAGTGACAAACATTGTCATAGGAGCACACTACACACTTAGAGTGAAGGTTTTAACACATTAGGGCATACTAATAGCAAAAATTAATCACTAGAGAATCTCAGAATCAGGCAGAAAATAGGATTAGGCCAGACAATCAACGCAAATACTCAAGTTATCAATAACATTAAGCTATATATGCTTCGAATTGTCCAGATTGCCTAAGTTAGATACAAGTACATTATTAGGGCTAACAATTTATAGGCAGAATCACACATGAAGAGAGTCAAGGGAATTATATCAAGTCATGCAATTTCGGAGAACATAAACATGCTAATTAGAGCATAATAGAATAAACATTGCGAAGATAAAAAAAAACTAACCAGTTATTGCTCAGCAAACAAGAAAAGAACAGCAATCAGGATCCAGAATCTCAGATGCGTCAAGTTCCCAAGGGTTTTAAGAACTCAGGGCAGTGCTCACATCCAAGAAAGGTCGGAAAGCAGGAAATTCGGTGGACTTGGCTTTCAGCCGGCCAAGAACCAAACAGAACAAAATAATAGATGAACACAGAGTAAAGCCCTAATATGTTTTTAGTGAAAATTAGTGATTGAAGTCCTCTCCAGAAGGGAATGGGGGAGAGGTTTATATAATAGTAAGAATCAAACGGTAACAGAGTTATTTAAGCAACAAACAAGAAAAATAAATATACAAATAGGTTGAAGATCAATTTAAAAAAATCTATAAACCCTAGTTTTTTAGGTAAAGTAAATGTCGACATAATATAAACAAAGTCGGGCTCACAATAGCATTGGACGAATATAGACAAAATAATACTCAAAATCAAGGATTTGAACCAATTTTGATTCGATTTTGAAGAGATCTGTACCTAGTTTTAGGGAAAGTAAAAATCAACAGAATATAAACAAACATTTGGACTCACAGTAGAATAGGATGAACATAGATAGAATAATGCTCAAATATCAGGGATTTGAACCATTTTTACTTCGATTTTAGAGAGATCTGCTTGCATGTTTAGGCAAGCACTATAGGAGAACAACCAGTAGAAAAGAGGGGTCGAGTATGGTAAGAAATAGCCATTGAATCCCATATTTGGTGGGATTAGGAGAAGATTTAAGGGACGGCGGCTTTAGGGTTTCTGAAGAAGGGAGATGAGAGAATATTAGGGCAGCGGATTAGAGGGAAGTGATATTTTTTCTAGCAATCCACTAGGCAAGTGCCTAGGACTAGTTTTTATATATATCTAAATAAAAAATCAATGTGATGTAGAGTCATAACAAATGTAAAGACATAGGTCGTATTACCTAAGTTGAGCATATTGTACTCAACTAAGGTAGTACATTTTGAACTAAATACTCCTTTGTTAAAAAATGTATATGCATAAAAGATCATGAATTAAAACTAGCCCTCCTAAAATCATGCTATATAAATATTTCAATGTCCATGATTGTGTTGATCTTAGCCAAGTGAATTGCTCTTGCTGTTCCAATTGTGTCCAGTATTGATCTGCCCAGGTCCCTCTCATTCGATCATCATAACTTCTATGCCGATCTGTTTCTCCGTCTTTCTTCTTTGAATATAGGCTGTGATCTTTCACCCTTTGGTATTTATGTTGTATTGCAAATTACCCTGCATTGTGGTAAACCACAGCCAAATCCCACGCTCCTGCTGTTTTCCATGTGTTGCACCAGTTGTGTCCATTGTGTACTGCTGCATTTTTCACGGCGCATTCATATGATTTCCAGTATTCTTTTGATGATATCTTTGCACAGTCTTTCATCTAAAATGTTGGAGTATTGAAACTCATTTTGTAGTGCCTCCTCCTCCCATGTACTGGCCTCATATTCGATTGCCAAAAGTACATGTTTGTCATAATATAATGCTTGAAATACCTGGGCAGCCTTCTGTTATACTTACCATCTCGAATGTCCCTATCTTGTAGCTCAAATTTATAGCTACTATTGCTACTTTCTAGGACATTAATATGTATGGTATAGCAAATCTATTTGCATCTCATGGCAAGAATCTGGACAGTCATCCAACATAGCCTCTCTTCTATGCTTATGCCTATCTTTGATTTTCTTCCGGTGGAATGAGTACAAAGTACTAATACCACCACCTGGGAGTTCCTTAAAATATAGGGCATAAATACAGTATCATCTCCTGCAAAAAAGAAAACGATATTAGCATAAAAATTGATCACCATGATCTCCTCCATTTGGATTTGATCATAGCAATTTGTACTGTGATCTCCATGCGACTCAATGTGTGTTTCCTTAATGTTTGTCTGGCTCTCTGTATGTGTTGTTTGTTTCACAGTATAGACATGTAAGGATAACATCCACAACTGTATCATCCACTTGAGTTCCATTTTTTCTTTTGGAACATCAACTGTCAACATGTTGTGCGCAGACTCGAAGTCATCCTGTTTGCTATTGAATTTCTGTGAACACCAGCCTTTTGTTGTTATGTTCATTGTATTGCACTAATTTTGTGATGTAGCGTATCCACAATGTACTGAGTACTGACTACCCAATACATTCCTTAATCCCAAATTTAGGTGCCAAAAAATGAATCTGCCATAACTGGGCAGTCTTCTGTCGAGATTACTCCTTTGGTCCATCATTTCCATGCTTATGCATACCATTATTTCTCCTTCAAGGGAATGAGTACAACGTACGAATACCACCCATTGATATTGAAGATCATGGTACGGCATGGGCACAATAACTTTTCCTGCAAAAAAGAACACATTGTTAGTAAAAAATATGATCACCATGATCTTCTCCCGTAGGACTCGATCATGTTGATCCAGTGACAACAGAGTGTGCCAAGATGTGATGCTTTCTTGTTTTCAAATGTAATCCTATGATCTCCAGCCTTGTGTTGTTATGTTATTTGATTTGCACCATTTTTGGGATGAATTGTGACACTTCCTCACTTCCAATTTTTATTGCCAAAATCTGATTCTGCCATATACATTTCTGGGCAGTCCTCTCTTGTAGGTGATCATTTTATCTATCATTCCCATGCTTGTGCATACCATGATTTCTCCTTCAAGGGAATGAGTACCAAGTACTAATACCACCCATTGAGTTTGAAACTCAAGGTAAGGCATGGGTACAATAACTTTTCCTGCAAAAAAGAACACAATGTTAGTATAAAAAGTTTTCAACATGATCTCCTCCCTTAGGATTCGACCATGCTGCTCGTGATTGTTCAGTCTCCATCTCCTCCTCCTCATTTTTTACTTTGTTCCACTCCATAGTTATCTCCTTTTAGCTTTGATCCTCAAATATGGGCATTGTAACTTGTCATTGTTCACAATTTTTCTTCCTACCACATCCAAATCCATGAATTCATGACAGATTATATGGCCACTGTTCAGCACGTACTTTTCTAGGTGATCTGCCAATTGATTACCCTCCCTAAGTGTATGAGAAATCTGGACATTGGCTTTAGACATCATCTCTTTGATCTCCTCTACATAAACCTCAACATTCCATGGACAGTTCCATCTTCCTTGCAGTACATTTGTCATCATCATCGAATCAATATACAAATCTATAAGTATATAATCATGATTCACACAATACTTCAGTGCCTCCAATATTGCTCTAGCTTCCGCTTCATTATTTGTTCCATCTCATATATCTTTCCCGCATGCATACATAACATCACCTTCTTCATTTCTCAGCACAAAACCATATGAACTCCTCCCCGGATTTCTTCTTGAAGCCCCGTCTGTATTCACCTTAATCCAGCCCGGCTCAGGATATTTCCATATCACTTGTGTAGTCTTCAAATAAGGTGTGTAGTTCTCCATTACCTGAACCAGTTCTGCCCAGTTGTGAGGAACCTTAATAAGACCAGGTTTCCTCACCTTCACCAATGATTGTAGAGTGGATGAAATCTGGAAAATAACTCTACTAATAGTTACTGGATCTCCATACTTATTACCATTCCTGCTTTTCCAAAGTTCCCACACTATGATCGATGGTAGAGCCTGCATTATAGGTTGAAGTCTAGGTACTACTTCAACATTCCAACATCGAATAATAGCTTGCTGTAAAGATATTCCATCAATGTTAATTCCAGCACGCGACAGAAAGTACTGCCACACTTTATTAGCTGCATATGATCGAAAAAGAAAAGTAATGAAAGGTCTCTTCTTCTGGATTAGCGCAGCAGCAACATCTTGATGCCATAAGATAGCCTAGCCTTCGAAAATAATCATCCATGGAAGCCTATTCTTCCATAATTTCCACATAAAAAGGCTATTTTGAATGGTAAACCTTTCACCCATATCTTCTTGTATGCATTGCCAGGATCATTTCTTCTCCTCAAAAATTCCCATGCTGATTTAACAGTAAAATCACCCCTTGTTTCGAGCATCCAGTATGGTTTATCAAGGACATGTTGAACCAATGGAGGTCTAATATTGTCAATGATATGTGAAGCTATATCATGCGGCAGAATTTGATGAATCTTTGCAACATCGCACGAACCATTAATCACCACATCATATACATTATGAATAGTTTCATCACAATAAAAATCTGGTGGAGTCACAAAAAATAAAGCCCCAAGGCCCATCTAATTTTCAAACCAAAATAAGGATGACCCCTTTTTAGTATGCCAACCAATTTGGTGTTCAATGATATCTCTACATTCAAGCATCTTCCTCCATACATGTGAGCCATCTCTCCATGGAACAATCATTGCATTCATCTTCTTACAATATTTTTGGCTCATAAAAGAACTCCATAATGATGGATTTGTTCTAAAATTCCACCACAATTTACAAAAGAGCGCCTAGACATGTCATGTAAGGACATAATTCCTACACCCCTTCCTCTTGGGGCATGCATAATGTATTCCAAGAAGCCCAGTGCTTACTTCGACCATCCACTGTATTACTCCAAAAAAATCTAGCAAAGATCTTATGCAACTTATTGTTCACATATGCAGGAGGATTTACGGCTGAAAGTAAGTGAATAGGCATACTTTGCAACACATGAGAAATCAAAACTGCACGTCCTCCCATTGACAATAATTTCCCCTTCCATGATTGTAATTTGTCCAAAACTTTATTGAGTACCCCTGATAATGTTCCATCTTCCTCCTTGTATAAAATATTGGACATCCTAAATATGTAAAAGGGAATTCTTGCTTGCCCATTCCTGTGATCCTTTGCACTTTGTCGACCACTTCATCACTAGCAGAATGATGAAGATAAACTGCAGATTTAGATTTATTTATAAGTTGCCCCGAAGCCATCTCATATGCACCTAAAATCTCCATAATCAATTGTAAAGATGTAGCATCTGAGGATGAAAATATGATGGTATCATCTGCATACGCAAGATGATTAATTTTGGGACTCCATTTAGGCATTCCAAATCCACAAAAGTATAAATTCCTATGCAATGAATTCAATCCCCTCGAGAGAGCTTCACTGGTAGAATAAATAGAGTAGGAGACAATGGATCTCCTTGTTTGACACCCCTAGTTGATTTGAAAAAACCATGCGGCTGACCATTGAGTAACACAGAATACCAATTGTTAGAAACAATACCATATATACCAAGCCAATTAATCTCTCATTAAATCCCATTTTCCTCAACACCTTAGTCAAGAATAGCCAAGATAATCTATCATACACTTTTGTCATGTCTAACTTCATCACCACATTTGGGCCAGCCTTAGTTCTCAATCTAATATCAGTAATGATCTCTTGTGTTAACAGAATGTTCTCAACTATGCTTCTTCCTTTCACAAACCCAGCCTGTTCATCAGAAATTAAATTAGGAAGTAAGCCAACTAACCTTTCATGTATCACCCTAGAAAACTTTATTGATGAAGTTACTCAAACTAATTGGCCTCGTATCTGAGAATGTATTCACCTCTTTCTTCTTAAGCAAGAACACTAAGTTTGTGTGAGTGATAAACTTAGGTAATTCATGCCCATTGAAGAAAGCCCTTACCATATCATAAATGTCATCCCCAATAATGTCCCAACATGAGTGAAAGAAACAACCTGTAAATCCATCATGACCTCCTGCACTCTCTCCATTCAAGCCAAAAACAGCAAATTTCACTTCTTCTTTGGTAGGTTGCCTCAAAAGATCTTGATTCGGTTCCATATTGACCATACAGGGTACATGATCAATTATTATGAAATCTGTGGGGATTCTTTCTTCAGTGAATTGATCTTCAAAAAATAGACTTCCTCCTCTACTATAGCCTCATTGTCTTCTGTCCATAATCCAGCCCTAGTCTGTATCCCTCTCATCTGTAGCCTCTTTCTTCTACCATTCACTTGTGCATGAAAAAAATTAGTGTTCCAATCCCCATCTTCAAACCAAGACATACCAGCTTTTTGTTTCCAAAATTCTTCCTCAAGTGCCAAATACCTTATAAATTCAGCTTGAACTCTCTGGAGCCTTTCCCTATTTATTTGAGTAGGATTAAGTTCAAATTGAGCCTCATGTACTCTGACTACCTCCTCCAAGCTTGAAATTTTCTAAAAAATATCTCCATAAGTTGCTTTACTCCCACGCAAACAATGCCCTTTTAAGCTTCTTCAATTTGTGATTGAAGATAGTAAATGGATTTGCACAAAAATCAGCATTCCAATTTTCCTTCACCACTGCCAAGAAAGTTTCGTGCTTTGTCCAAAAATTAAGAAACCTATACGTCTTCTTAATTGGGACAGCATAGGGATTGCACGTAATCAACATCGGACAATGATCGGAGCCAATTTTTGGCAAGTGAGTTACCTCAAGGCCTGGCAATAATTGTTGAAACTCCATATTTGCTAAACATCGATCTAATCTTTTGAAAATACAATCATCTTCTGCACGTACATTCCACCATGTGTATATGCTACCTTTAAAGCCAAGATCACTCAAATTGCAAGTAGTCACACAGTGCCTAAAATCTTCCACTTCATTCAATGACACTGGTAATCCTCCAAATTTCTCTTTTTCCTCCCATATTACATTGAAATCACCCCCACAAGCCAGGGAGTATTCATATCTCTCGCAAGTTCATACATCGTATCCCATAGTTCAATTTGTTCTATCGCGTCACACTTTGCATACACTAGTGTAACGATCAACTCATTGTGCGTTTCCAGATTGTGTAACTGTAGTGTAAGCTGATGTACCGTATTCATAATCACCTGTACTTCATATCTTTCATCAATGAAAGCCCACTTTGTTTGAGATGTTCACAAAAGCATAAGCAAGACCAATCTTCCTCCGATAAAATTCCAGCTTAATTGAATTTTGCATTGGCTCTATAATACCTATAATTTCAAAATAATGTTTCCTATTCATTGTAACAAGCCTTTCGAAAGCTTGCATAGTATTGATGGACCTAACATTCCAAATAATAGCATTCATATCTAATTATTGGATTTAGTTAAAGCCCTCCTTGTTTGAACCCCATGTACTAGACCACTTGGGATTTCTTTCACCTATTTTTTCCTCCCTTTTGATGCCGATTTTGCTTGTTCTATAATCCTTGGTGATAGATCGCCCTGCCTAGCAATATTAAGGAAGTTCTGATTTGTAGATTCCTCGTCAAAATCTTTCCCTTTATCATCAGCTTTTGGCTCATCTCCTTTTGTGTTCTGCTGTGTTACCACAGTAGTTTTTATAGGCTTAGGAATTAGATTTTTAGTATTCTCCTTCCTTTTCTTGGCACTATGTTCAGCTTGTAAACCTCCAATGTTAATGTCCTTTGCCTGCAACTCTAACTCCAAATTAGTAATATTTTGAACTGGATCACTCTGCCGCTGCTGTATCTCCAAATTATTAACATCTTTGACTGGATCACTCTGCTGCTGCTCTTTGTTTATCTTTACTGGCTGGTAGGAATTTGATAAATCACCTTCATTAATCCCATCTCCTGGTCTGGTTCCCCCAGGGTCCCTAATTTCAATGTGTTCACTCCTTTTCCTTGTAGCTCCAGTATTGTTTACAGTAGGTGTTACTGCATCTGCTTGTTGTGCATTATCTTCAGTAGGAGTTGCCTTTTGTATATTCTCTTCATGCACCTGTTCTTCTTGTAACTGCATATTCTGATCCTTGTTGAGGGGCTGTACATCAGTGGTTAATTGATTTTGATTATCATGATCACTTGCACGATTAACACTCTACTCTTCTTCTCCATGCTCATCTTCTTCACCTTCATTTATTTCAATTCCATCATATGTTTCATTAAATTCACCTTCTTCATCTGAAAAGTCTTCAGTTTGATCACTCCACAATTTTCCTCCACCTAACTGCATTTTATCAGCTAGTCGATCAGGTTGCTGTGTATCTATAGATTATGATGGAGCTTCTTGGCAAGATTGATTGTTTCCACAAAAAGTTCTATTAACCCATTGTCTTGTAGATTCTCTTATACCATTACCTTCCTTCTCAATCCCTTTAGGACTAGTAGACTCAACTTCTCCAGTCTTTTTCCCATTCGAACTAGGAACAAACTTTGGTGCCGCTTGATTGAGATTCCCAGTAGACTTAGGATTTGGTATTGGACTGCTGCTATTCACCAAAGCCAGTTGATCATTCTCCACATGTTCATCATCTTCTACCTCCAACACTGCAAACTTAGCAACTTGTACCTGCTTTGAACCTTCATTAATTGGAACTAACTCCTTTCTAGTAATTTGAGCTGTAATTACTTCCTTCCCCACAGTAGCTTGCGCTTGATCAGTGCCCTTATTAGCAACCTTCACTCTATTATCTTTGTCTTCTTTCCATTGTTCAGCTGGATTACCAACCACTTTGCCACTTGAAAGAATCATCAAAGGACCCATAGATCTTCTTTGTTCCTCGACCTTGTCCCTCACATCTTGATTTGGCCTTTCCCTTTCCACCATCAATTCAGGATGTAATCTCCAGCATTCATCAACATTATGGCTTTGTAATTTGCATTCTGGACAGTATTTTGGCAGGTGATCATATTGAATTTTCACCCATTATGTCCTAACTTCCTTAATTGTTTTGTTTTCTATGTCCATACGCACATTACTTGGGAGCTCATCCAACAAATCAACTAAGACCTTGACTCTAGCACAACTAGGTCGATTCTTATTTATCCTAGCCAAATCCAAGTGAATTGGAGTACCAACAGCAGATGCCAATGAGAATAAACACTCTTTAACGAAGAATGTCGGCAATAAATTCGGAAATGATATCCAAGCCATAGCCTTAGGAGTTTCTTCACCTACCTTGAATTTTGAATCATAAATCAAAGGGCGCATTTGATATTGAAAACCATTCTTAGCTTTAACATAATATGCATTCTTCGACGTGAGCTTAATATAATCATCCCATAATGTCAACCTTATAAGCATATGTTTATCTCTGAGAAAACCAATATTGCATTCACCGTTGACTCCTAATTGTGCTGGAATAATCTTCCTTAGTTCTGCTAATTCCGGCCATCCATAGGAAAATTTTCCTACGATGGCATACTGTAATCCTTCTATGATATTCATCTTCGATACTTCATCTTCTGTGAACTTCACCATTGGATGTCCATGCAAGAATGTAACATCTCTGATGGGAATTGACTGGACCGTAACTTTCGAAGCGTGAGTTGCGTTCATGTTGTTGTTGATCACGTCTGGTTTTAATATTTTGGAGTAGTCTAAAGGCTGGGAATTGTTGCTACTGGTCGTAGCTGGTGGGGCGAGGGTGGGGGAGGGCTGACCAGCCGGAATCGAGGGCTGGCCGCCGGCCAGATTGGCCATGGAAGCCGCTGAAGCAGTGTGTCGCCCAGAAATCGCCTGTTTCTCCTGAGCTTCTCTCTCCTCACCTCTCACGCGTTAGGGTGAGGGGTTTAGGGGATAATTAAAAGGAGGGATTAAACAGGGCCCATTGATCTTCATAGATCAGGGACCAGGATTTAAAACATGAATGGGGCGGGTTAAATATAGCGGGTCCGACTGGGTTTTGGGTTTAGAAATTGGGGCTAGTTTTTAATACCCAATATTTATTAAATTTTCTTTATAGAAGTAATTAATGAATAACAAAATATTACTTGTGTACTAAAATGATTAGAAATAACAACCTAACATTATAAAAAATATAAAAAGTTATTTTGGTATAAATAATGTAATTATATATGAATATAGGCTATTATTGCAAAAATGTGCAATTAGCCTAAAGAATGCAAATGTAATTATGAAAAAATAAAGTAAAATATTAAAAACATACATGTTGGTAATAATAATTTTGGATGATTAAATCATCGTAAAAATAATTTGAAGGATAATTATTGGATATTTATATAATAAAATATAGAAAAAAATTAATTTAAAGCCTTTAAAAAATTATGGAAAATTAAAATGCTTGTATAGGTTTATAAACTAAATGATGATGCAAATATACTATTTTGAAAGTATATA
>MDKI01207864.1:0-37833 GCA_005239505.1 Nicotiana paniculata
TGAGGGTGGGGAAGGTTGAGAAGGAGTTTTGAAAAATATTTTCCTTTCTCTTGATAAGGAAAACATTTTCCTCCAATTGGAGGAGAATGAGTTCATAAGGAAAATGTTTTCCATCATATTTAAACCAACTAAATATGAGAAAATTGGATTCGTACTGAACACACCCTAAGTATTCCAATTCATTCAGAAACACCTCCGGAACCAAACAAACTACCCTGACAAGTCACGTAACAATAATTGAGCACAATAAGTAGTAAATAGGGGAATGGGGGCTACAACACTCAAAACGACCGGCGGGGTCGTTACATTTATCCTACAATAATCAAAATATCCATTGATTTAATGCATTACAAGATTGTTTACCCTGAAATCTGAGTAATAATTAAATTTATATTGTGGTCTTAAAGATACGTGAGTTAGTCGATACTAATTGATAAACAAGAAGGTAAATGAATAAGTTAAGTTAACAAGTTAGAACAAACCAGTGTATGAGAAAGTCTCGACCTCGAGCCAAGGTGATCTCGAGGTGTACTAATATGAACAATAAGGTAAATAAAGTATAATAAGCTAAGGAACAATTCTGATGAGAAATGAGTGAAAAAAGTAAGTGTGTATATTCTTTGCTAATGCTTGATGATCTTTACAAATGAATGAGCTCCCCTTTATATAATAGGGGAGTCCTAAATAAGATACATTTTCATTTCTAGAAAGGAATCTAATTTGTACAGCTGTCTAACCGACTAGTACGAATTCGTACAATTCCATTCCGGAATTTAAGCCTTGATGTTTGTGCCATTGCGGGAATCTCGCCCATTCTGTTACAAATCTGTAACGGCATTATCTCGAGGTAGGCTATACTCGGCCCCGGTATTGTGCGCTTTGGTCCTCGAGCCTTGCACTCCGTCATCAGGCTCGAGCTTGATCTACAGAGCTTGCTTGATCCATTTGGAAGTCGGGCTCGGGGCGACCCCCCGAACCTATAAAATCGAGTGTACCTGATTTCGACAATATACAAAGATAAATAATGCACTGTTCAAATACGATCACGATGATCATAGAACTTTTCTGGTGTGGAAAATTAATGCACTGTTCAAACTAATATGCAAGCACTAAATTTGATAAGCTTCTCCAGACTATTAACTATTGTTGCATGAAAGTACAGCTGGAGGGCAAGATGATGGAAAACTCCATTTGATAAAAATCTTCAAAATACATATTATTTGGGATCTTTCATAACATAAATGGCAAACCTTCTAGAACATGATAAATATAACATAAATAACAAAACAATATCTTTGGGACTACACATTCAGATGGACTTGAATAATAGTGATGGATCATCGGTGCAAACCTTTGACATTTGTTGCATTTTCGAACAAATTCCGTAGTGTCTTTCTCCATGCTATCCCAGTAATGCTCAACTCTAATAATTTTGCGAATCAAAGAGTCAGCACTGGAGTGGTTCCCACAAATGCCTTCATGGATTTCTCGTAAAATATAATCGGTGTCCTCCGGTCCTAAGCATATCGCCAATGGACCATCGAAGGTCCTCCTGTACAATATTCCGTTCTTATCTAAAGTGAATCAGGTTGCTTTAGCTTGTAGGGCTCTTGACTCTTTAGGGTCCGAAGGGAGATTTCCGTGCTTCAAATACTAAACATATTTATTCCTCCAATACCAAGTCAAACTTGTAGAGTTTATCTCGGCATGACCTTCCTCGACCACAAATCTCGACAACTGGACAACAGTCCCCGGGACAATATCATCTTCTATGACTGATGAACCCAAATTCGCAAGTGCGTCGGCCTCACTATTTTGGTCCAGAGGTATATGGTCCAACGTCCACTCCTTGAAGCGATGCAATGTCACCTGTAACTTGTATAAGTACCTTTGCATTCTATGTTCTCGAACCTCGAAGATTTTGTTTACTTGGTTCACCAACAACAAAGAGTCACACTTGGCCTTGATGACCTCTGCTCCCAGGCTTTTGGCTAATTCGAGACCTGCAATTATGGCCTTGTACTCGGCCTCATTGTTAGCTAACCTAGAAGTTTTGATAGATTGTCTAATAGTGCTACCCGTAGGTGGTCTCAAAATAATGTCGAGCCCGGACCTTTTCACGTTCGAGGCACTGTCTGTGAAGAGGGTCCACATCCCTGATGACGTACCCAACTTTAGTAGAAGTTCCTTTTCTACTTCGGGTACGAGGGTAGGTTTGAAGTCAGCCATGAAGTCTGCTAGAATTTGAGACTTGATAGCCGTTGGGGGTTGATAATCAATATCGCACACACCGATTTTGATGGCCCATTTGTCCATTCGTCCCGACAACTCGGTTTGTGCAAAACATTTCAAGGTGGATAAGTAGTTAACACACATATGGGGTGACATTGGAAATATGGCTTCAATTTTCTAGATGCACTTATTAATGCAAGTGATAACTTCTCTAAATGCGGATACCTGGTTTCAGCATATCTTAAGGTTCGACTTACATAATAAATAGGAAATTTTGTACCTTGCTCTTCTCGAACTAGCACGCCACTTATCGCTACCTCGGACACAACCAAGTATAAGTATAGTACCTCATCTGTCTTCAGAGTGTGAAGCACAGGTGGGCTCGATAGGTATCACTTTAATTCCTCCAACGTTTGCCGACATTCTGGAGTCCATGCGAAATCATTCTTCTTTTTTAGAAAGGAGAAGAACCTGTGACTCCGACCTGACGACCTCGAGATAAATCGGCCCAAAGCAGCTATCCGTCCGGTTAGCCGTTGTATGACTTTCACACTGTTCACTACGGTGATCTCTTTGATAGCTTTAATTTTTTCGGGGTTGATCTCGATCCCCCTATTTGATACCATGAAACCCAGGAACTTACCCAAGCCGACTCCGAAAGTGCATTTCTCGGGGTTGAGTTTCATATTGTATTTTCTCAAAACCTCGAACGTTGCCTGCAAATGAGTCAAATGGTCCTCTGCATGCAGGGACTTAAGTAGCATGTCACTAATGTAAACTTCCATTAATTTACCTATCTGTTGCTCGAATATTTTATTAACTAGGCGTTAGTATGTAGCTCCCGCCTTTTTTAGCTCGAAGGGCATTGCATTGTAAAAATATGTTCCATACTTGGTGATAAATGAGGTCTTTCCCTGGTCCTCCAGGTTCATTTGAATTTGATTCTACCCGGAGTAGTCATCAAGAAAGGTAAGGATCTTGTGGCCGGCCGTGGCATGAATCATACGATCGATGTTAGGCAGTGGAAAAGAGTCTTTAGGTCATGCCTTGTTCAAATCCTTGTAATCTACGCACATTCTAAGATGTTTCCTTTTTTAGGAACTACGACCATATTGGCTAACCATTAATGGTATTTCACTTCCCTAATGGACCCTATTTTGAGAAGTTTAGTTACTTCGTCCTTTATGAATGCATGCTTTACCTTGGACTGGGGCCTTCTATTTTGTTTCACTGGTTTAAACCTGGGGTCTAGACTTAGTCGATGTGTTGTTATCTCCAGTGGGATCCTTGTCATGTCTAAATGGGACCAAAAAAAGAATGTTATTGATAAGTAATTGAATGAGTTTTTTCCTGAGTTTGGGGGTTAATCTCGTTCCCAGGTATACCTTCCGTTCGGGCAAATGCTCGATCAATATCACCTGCTCCAGCTCCTCGACCATTGACTTGTTGCATCTGATTCCTCGGGAATGACCAAAGCTCGAGGGGTAAGTAAATCCTCTTCCTCGTCCTCGATTACCTGTTCCTCCGGCTCGATCAGGGATGGGGATGGTTATTGTTATTTATCCAACTGCTTGTCTTTGATGCTCGATTTTTCTAAAGTCGGAGGTGCTGGTATCAAATCATGAACTTCAAATATTTCTTTTGCTGCGTGTTGCTCCCTGTAAACCATTTTCACACCATATTTTGTTGGAAACTTCATCATTTGGTAAAGGGTCGATGGTACCTCCCTCATGTTATGGATCCATGACCTCCCGAGCAGTGCATTGTACCTCATGTCACCTTCGATGACATGAAATTTTGTGTCCTGGATGGTCCCGGCTACATTCACTAGCAGGATTATCTCTCCCTTTGTTGTTTCACTAGCCATGTTGAAGCCGTTTAGGACTCGAGATGCAGGTACAATTTTATCTAGCAGTCCGAGCTGTTCTACGACCTTCAACCTAATTATGTTTGCCGAGCTACCTGGATCCACAAGAACACGTTTAACTTGAATTTTATTTAGCAAAATAGAAATTACCAGGGCGTCGTTGTGTGGCTGAGATAGGCCTTCTGTATCCTCGTCGTTGAATGTAAGGGTGCCTTCAAGCATGTAATCTCGGGTCCGTTTCTCTCTTGTAATCGACACTTTGTTGCATTTGAAAACAGGTCCCTGTGGGATGTCGACCCCACTAACGATTATGTTGATGATATCCTGAGGTTCCTCTTGCTCATTCTTTCTATTGATGTTTCTTTCTCTGAAGTGATTTTTGGCCATGTCACTGAGGAATTCTTGAACGTGATCTTCGTTGAAAAATCGAGCTACTTCTTCTCTCAACCGTCTGCAGTCCTCGGTCCTATGTCCATGTGTACCATGATACTTACACATCAAGTTAGGGTTCCTTTGAGAAGGGTCAGTTTGCATAGGTCTGAGCCACCTGGTGTCTTTCATCCTTCCAATGGCTGAAACGATACCCGAAGCATTGACGCTGAATTTATACTCCGATAATCGAGGTGCTTCTGAGGGATCGGTGTACTTGTAAAATCCATTCTTACTCATGAGTCCCCGAGAGTTTTGCACTCGATCATTTCTTTAATCATTCCGGGGGGGATTGCGTCCCGAATTGCTATTTCTTTGATCTGCGACATATGGCTGGTATCATTCTCTGTTTGACCTTGGTTCTATGTCAATATTCCTCGAGACCTTTACCGCCAATCTGTTTGATTGGTAGCAATTATGCACGTCCGCCCATGTAACAGCAGGGTATTCAACCAGATTTTGCTTCAACTGTCATGATGCTATTAACTTCATTCATTCAACCCTTGTGTGAAAGCTTGAACGACCCAATAGTTGGAGACTGGTGGTAACTCCATTCGTTCCATCTGAAATCGGGACACGAATTCCCTCAACATTTCTTTGTCCGTTTGTTTAATCTTGAAGACATCCGATTTCCTCGTTGCAACGTTTATAGCACCAGCGTGTGCCTTTACAAATGAATCTGCCAACATGGCGAAAGAATTGATAGAGTTCGGGGCAAGTTGTGATACCAAATCATTGCTCCCTTATATAAATTTTCCCCAAATTTTTTCAGCAAAACAAACTCGATCTCATCGTCCTCTAAGTCGTTCCCCTTTATACCGCATGTGTATGTAGTGATGTGTTCATTAGGATCAGTAGTCCCATTGTATTTAGGTATGCCTGGCATATGAAACTTCTTTGGAATAGGCTTCGGGGCCGCGCTCGGGGGAAAAGGCTCTTGCACAAACTTTTTGGAATCCAAACCCTTCAAAATCGGAGGTGCCCCTGGTATTTGATCGACTCAGGAGTTGTACGTCTCCACCTTCTTGTCATTATCTTCGATCCTCTTTTCTCCTGACTCGATCCTTTTGGTGAGCTCTTAGAGAATATTCATGATTGTAGGGTCAGTCCCTGATCCATTATCATTCGACCTTTCCGGCACCGACTCAGTACGACGAGTGGTTTCTGGCTCAACCACGCTCGGAGTTTCTTGTTGACTTTTTAGCTGAGCGATAACAATCTGCTGAGCTTGTAGCCTTTCGAAGATTACATGGGGGCTGACTCCCCCATCTCCTAAACCATGTGTTCCTTGACCACCAGGTCGGACCTCCCCGCGTATACTTCCTCCGGTGTCAGCACCTAAGTCCGCATTTAGAGCAACGTGCGAACCAACATCAACTAGCTTTGTAATTGGTACTACCCCGGGGTTAAGCAATGGTACACCGGCCCCTGAAGCAACTACATTATCATTTTCCCCATGAAATCCGAGACCATCATTGCCGTATACGGGTATGTTTTGCGAGTTCGACATGTTTCAACCTGAAAACAAAGAATCAGTTGACAAGAACAAGTGTGAAAATAACGTGCGTTATCAAAATCAGCACTGGAATAATTACTATTATCTTTAGCCCCATGGTGGGCGCCAAACTATTTACCTTGAAATCTGAGTAACAATTAAATTTATATTGTGGTCTTAAAGATACGTGATTTAGTCCGATACTAATTGATAAATAAGAAGATAAATGAATAAGTTAGGTGAACAAGTTAGATCAAACTAATGTATGAGCAAGTCTCGACCTCGAGCCAAGGTGACCTCAAGGTGTACTAATATGAACAGTAAGGTAAAGAAAGTATAATAAAGCTAAGGAACAATTCAAATGAGAAATGAGCGAAAAGAGTAAGTTTGTATATTCTTTGCCAATGAATAATGATCTTTACAAATGCATGGGCTCCCCTTTATATAATAAGGGAGTCATAATTAAGGTACATATTCATTTCTAGAAAGGAATCGAATTTGTACAGCTGTCTAACCGCCAAGTACGAATTTGTACAAATCTGTTCCGGAGTTTATGCCTTGATCATTGTGCCATTGCGGGAACCTTGCCCATTCTGTTTCAAATCTGTAACGGCATTATCTCGAGGTAGGCTATACTCGGCCCCGGTATTGTGCGCTTTGGTCCTCGAGCCTTGCGCTCCATCAGGCTCGAGCTCGATCTACGGAGCTTGCTTGATCCATTTCAAAGTCGGGCTCGGGGCGACCCCTCGAACCTATGAAATCGAGTGTACCTGATTTCGACCGTATACAAAGATAAATAATGCCTGTTCAAATACGATCACGATGATCATAGAACTTTTCTGGTGTGGAAAATTAATGCACTGTTCAAACTAATATGCAAGCACTAAATTTGATAAGCTTCTCCAGACTATTAACTATTGTTGCATGAAAGTACAGCTGGAGAGCAAGATCATGGAAAACTCTATTTGATAAAAATCTTCAAAATACATATTATTTGGGATCTTTCCTAACATAAATGACAAACCTTCTAGAATAGGATAAATATAACATAAATAACAAAACAATATCTTTGGGACTACACATTCAGATGGACTTGAATAATAGTGATAGTACAAAAAATGGTACAAACCCAAACCTTCATGCATATTTTCTCTATTGTTTGAACTAGTTGAACTGCAATATATTGAGTTATTGTAAGATGTCGAAGATGTTGTTTTCAGATCCTAGAGAATGTCCTTTCAAAAATATTGTTTTAAACATGGACACTTGGAAGATACAAAAGCTAATGGATTCTGCTTTTTTGGTTTGAACAGGTAAGCAAGTATTTTATTGAACAAGAGAAAGACCAAGAATAGAGGTGCTGTAGCATCTGTTTATTAGCTGCATATTCCTTTTGTAAAGGTCCTGAGCCAAACAAGCTTCAGAAAAAGTGAAGCCCAGATGAAATGGTCTACTTTCGTAGGCAGCTCTGTTTTCAATACTAATTTCCATGGAGGTTCTTAAGCTAATGCAAGTTGTTTCAACTTCAATGTCAGATTCAGTCTTTTGTCTTTTTCAGCTTGTGTAAGTTCTCTAATACTAACAGCTCATCCAGTGCTTTGCTTATTTTTGCATCAACCTTGCCAAATACCTCTTTCTGTTGCTATTAGTAATGTCCACAGGATACATCCACCCATAATAAATAGGTCCAACAATCTTAGCTTCACTAGCTAAATGAATAGGCAAGTGCATTATGACATCAAAAAATGGATGAGGGAAGACTTTTGTTTACCTCGAAAATAAGAGTAACAATTAAATTTGATTTGTGATTTTAAAGATATGTGATCTAGTCCAATACTAATTAATAAATAAGCAATGTAGAGTATGAATGAGAAGGATTGATAAACCAAACCAGTGTTGCTAGAGCAGTAGAGACCTCGAGCTCGATGACCTCGAGGTGTTAGGAACAATAAAGCAAGAACATAAAGTAAGTGTAATAAAGCTAAAGAATGATTATAAAGAGCAGTAAACGAGAAAAGTAAGATAGTATATTCTTTGCCAATAATCAGATTGTCTTTACAAATGATTAGGGGTCCCCTTTATATAGGAGGGGAAATCCTAAATATGGTACATTTTTATTTACAATAAGGAATTTTATTGGTACAACTGTATACAACCTAGTACGGAATTGTACTAATTCGTACAAATCTATCCCGGAATTTATGACATGATATTTGGGGACGTGGCGAGAATCTTGTCCTTTTCGTAACAAACTCACAACGACATTATTTGGCATCAGCCGTATCAGTCTTCGATGCTCATCGAGCATTCAGGCCCTCGAGCCTTTTAATACACCTTTTAGCATGGGCTCGACCTTCCATGAACTTTTGTCCTCGAGGCAACATCTCGAGCCTACGAAATCAGGCTTCCTGATTTCGACCGCATATAAATTTTTCTAATTTTCAAAGTGTTATAGGAATGTGTGCTTCAATGTTCCAAGTCATCAATTCTTAACTCCTTGATCCAAGCACATTAAAATAAAAAGATAAATCAATAAGCGGTTTGCATACTTCTTTAGACAACATACCACGAAGTACAAGGGGGGTATATGTTGCAGAAGAACGTGGGAATTGTGAATTTTAAACCTAGATATCTTGTGGTTTTTCATGTTCACACATTGAAAACTATTAGATGAAAATCCATCAGGAAATTTTAAATTCTCTAAGAAAAGGCATAACTTGTGCTTTCCATCGGGAGGCAATGTTTAGAATGCAGTTGGAACTTCGGCTTTCTCCCCTCTTTTGATGGAGTGCAATTCCGGCCTAATGTTCATTTCTTGCGAGTTTAGCTGGGTTTTAATTGTGTCCTTGGTCTTTCCTTTGACATTCATGATTTTCCCTATAATATTATCACATATATTCTTTTCAATATGCATAACATCCAAATTATGTCGCAACAAGAGAGATTTCCAATATGGAAGTTAAAGAAAGATACTTTTCTTGTTCCAATTATCCTTTCGACTTTCATGTGATATCTTCTTCCTTTTCTTTGGATCCTTTGTTAACAATATCACTTCAAGATCTTGCACTTGATTAAGTATCTCAATATTAGAATACATTTTTGGTGGGAGCCTTTTCTCTTTCGTACCATCAAATGAGTCCCTATCATTCCTCCATTTGTGATTAATAGGAAGGTAACACTGATGACCCATAAATCACTGCTTCTAAAAGTTATCCAATCGAATTGAGTATCTTTATTGCAACATGGACATGCCAATTCTTCGTTTGTATTCCATCTAGATAAATTTTTATATGCTGAAAAGTCATTGATGGTCCACAACAAAGAGGCATGCAACTTAAAATTCTGTCTAGTTGATGCATCAAAGGTCTCAATACCAACTTCCCACAACTCCTTCAGTTCCCTTATTAAAGGTTGAAGATATGTATTAATAGTATCTCCTATACTATCTGGACCAGGAATAAGCATTGACAAAATAAAATTTTCCTGTTTCATATACAACCAAGGTGGTAAATTATAAGGAATAAGAACCACATGCCAAATTCTATATGGGGTTTTTGAATTTTGAAATAGATGAAATCCATCACTAGGAAGTCCAAGTCGAACATTATGAGGCTCAACTGCAAATGAAGGATAAAGTTCATCAAATGACTTCCATGCCATTGATCAGCTTGGTGCCTCATTATTCCATCATCATCTATTTTATCCTTATGCAATGTCATTAGAGTATATGTCTTTGTAGACATAAACAACCTCTGAAGCCTAGGCTTTAATGGAAAGTAGCGTAAAATCTTTGATTCTATCTTCTTACCTTTTTTATTCATTGTTTCCCCACTTTGTCTATCTATCTTCCATCTGGACACACCACAAACTTTGCAAGAATCGAGTGAGCTATCCTCCTTCCAGTGTAACCTACAATCATTAGTACAAGCATCAATCTTGTTGTAAGAAAGTCCAAGGTCTTGAATTCTTTTCTTTGCCTCGTAATATGATTTTGGAAAATTGGCGCCATCAGGCTACAACTCCTCTTTTAACATATTCAATAACACAGTAAATGATTCAGTACTCCAACGACCCATACTTTCGATGTGAAGCAATTTAATTAAAGAGGAAAGCTTTGAATCTTGTGAATTTTTGTACAGTGGCTTCTCAAAATCCTTCAACAACAACAACAACAACAACAACAATAACAACATACCTAGTATTAACCCATACCGTGGGGTATAAGGAGGGTAGTGTGTACACAGACCTTAATCCTACCTTGTGAGGATAGAGAGGCTATTTTCGATAGACCCTCGGTTCAGGAAAGCATAAGCACTACATTAATTAAAATATAGACAAGAAGGGACAGTACTAAAAAGCCGTATAAAAGTAGAATAAAAATAACAAGATAGTAATGAGATCAACAATGGAAGAAAATAACGGTTAGTCATAAAAACCTACTACCAACAGAAACTGAGACTGCATGCCGACACTACTATTATGAAACCTCTAGGCTACCTACTCTACTACCCTAATCCTCGACCTCCATACCTTCTTATCAAGGGTCATGTCCTCAGTCAGCTGAAACTGCGTCATGTCTTGCCTAATCACCTCTCCCCATCTCTTCTGTGGCCTACCTCTACCTCTCCGTAGTCTTTCCAATGTCAACCTCTCACACCTCCTCACCAGGGCGTTTGTGCTACTCCTCGGCACATGTCAAAACCACCTAAGCCACGCTTCCCGCATAATTTCATCAATAGGGGTCAGACCCACCTTGTCGCGAATAACCTCATTTCTGATCCTATCTAACCTGGTGTGCCTGCACATCCATCAAAACATCCTCATCTATTCTACCTTCATCTTCTGGAAATAAGCGATCTTGATTGGCCAATACTCCAACCCATATAACATCGTTGATTTGACCACCACTCTGTAGAACTTACCTTTTAAGTTTCGATGGCACCTTCTTCTCACACAAAACACGGAAAGCGAGTATCCATTTAATCTATCCCGCCCCATACGATGTGTGACATCGTAATCAATATCCCCATCCCCCTGAATAAGAAACCCACAGTACTTAAAACTCCCTCTCCTAGGATGACATGCGAGTCCAACCTCACCTCCCTTTCCCCTCAATGAGTCTCACAACTGAACTTACACTCCAAGTATTCTGTATTGGTCCTGATCAACTTGAAATCTTTGGAATCCAGGGTCTGCCTCTATACCTCTAATTGCTTCACACCATCTCACGTCTCCTCAATCAATACAATATCATATGCAAATGGCATGCACCACGGCACCTCCCTTGGATGTGGTGCATCAGTACGTCCATCACCAGAACAAACCAAAAAAAGGGCTGAGTGCCGACCTCTGATGCAACCGTATCATAATCGAAAAATGGTTCGAGTCCCATCCACAGTCCTCACTCGGGTATTTAATCCATTATACATGTCTTTAATAAACCGAACGTGAGCAACATGTACACCTCTAGCCTCCAAACATCTGCACAAAACCTCCCTTGAAACTTTATCGTACACGCTTTCTAAGTCGATGAACACCATACGCAAGTCCTTATTTCTATTCATATAATGCTCCATCAGTATCCTACAAGGTGGATGACTTCTTTAGTTGAATGCCCGGCATAAAACAAAATTGGTTCTCGAAAATAGACACACTCCTCCTCACCCTTAGCTCTACCACTCTCTCCCAGACTTTCATAGTATGGCTAAGCATCTTGATACCCCAATAGTTTGCAATTTTGGATATCACCCTTGTTCTTGTATACAGGAACCATCATGCTCTATCTCCACTCTTCGGGCATCTTCTTCGTTCTAAAAATGATATTAAATAACCTAGAGAGCTACTCCAAGCCTGCCTTGCGCGCACTCTTCCAAAACTCTGTCGGGATTTCATTCGACCCGGTCGCTTTGCCCCTTCTCATCTTATGCATAGCCCCCTAAAATTCATCAACTCTAATCCGTCTACAATATCCAAAGTCACAACGAATTTCGGAGAGTTCCAAATCACCCAGTACAATACTCGTGTCCCTTTCCTCGTTCAAGAGACTATGGAAGTACGTCTGCCTGTAAAAGATTTTCGCTTCAACATTTGGTTTCCGCTTTAAGTAAATCTTCACAACCAGTGTGCTTAGTTCCTCCATCACAACCAGTGTTCTTCTACTTCATCACCATCCTCATCTTCAGATTCTGACAGTGGCTCACCTAAAGTTTCCCCGTGATGATACCAAAAAGTATAATTTTGAATGATTTCATATACTTTCAAATGTTTCTCAATTGTCTTACAAGTTCCTAATGTTGTATTACAGCATTTGACACATAGACATCTTATGTCATATTCTTCTCCAGTTTTCTGAAAAGCATAATTCAAAAACTTTTGCACTCCGATTAAGTAGGCTTCATCGAGCCGATTATCAAAAAGTTGCATCCATTGTTTACTAGGTGCCAGTAGATAAAAATTAGATTAAAAAAATAAAGTATAAGAAAATTACTAAGATGCACAATACTTATTACGATCAAATGCACACAACTATGTTGAATTCTAAGGTCGCGCTAGGAGATTAGACTCATTTTTTCTTCCAGTTATTGCATTGCAATGCACAATCAGTTGACAATAAGATAAATAAAAGATTATAAATTAACTTGTAATTAGATGCTAGTTCCTGAAACATGTATACATGGTTTCTTCTAGCCTGCCCCGAGATCGAAGTAAGTACTTGCATCCAAAAAAATGCAAACAGTATACTTTACGACACAAGATCATCAAAAATATCGCTTGCAAATAAAAAGACTGTTTGTTAGTGAATTTCCCTGAGTTCTTAACATGTATCAGAATCATGTTCCCTACTATTTCTTTTTTCTTATAGCCACAAACTTATATTTCTCATGCTTATTTATATGGAAGAAATATATTTGTGAATACACTGTTAAAATTTCTTACAATATAAATGCATTTAATCTAAATCCTTTCAGAGGTAAATAAAAATTCCAATAGAAGTAACAACATTTTTTTAAAAGCAAATATGAATATAATTCATTTTAAGAAATTATTCAAAGACTAAACATACTCATATTAACTATTACTATTAGATAATAATAACAGTATCGCCCATTGATCTCTTCAATAACAGAGACAAAACCTCAATTTTAAAGCAAAAATTAAGAGATCAAAACCAACTATTTTCCCCAGTCCTAAACCTTTCCTCAAGCCGAGCTTTAGCTTTCATAGCAGCAGTAACCTTCTTACCACGAAACTGAAGAGCATCGACACTAACATCATCCTTCAGATCTACATCAAGTGTATAACAAGTCGGCATAATGTGATTGTAATTAACGAGCTTAATAAAAGCCTTAACTCGTGATTTCTCTGCTTGTTTTTTGGTTGAATCTTTTTGAATCATTTTTTGGGTATTTTCTTATACTTGTAACTAAACAATGAACATATGGCCTGTCTTTTGTTCCTTCATCGAATGCACAAACATTAAATCGCAACACTCGTAACATAAAATTAAATCTCCCATTCATGAAATAATTTGCATTTTCAAAATTGGTATCACTTTGTATGAAACATAATATTCAAACACACCATACGCGATAAACTTGAATACACTTCAGAGAAATCAAATTTATTTTCAGAGAAGAAGAGGAACAAGAGGAAAAGGAATAAGTCGAATAAGGAAAATCAATAAAGCGAATTCCAACTAGATAAGAAATAGAGCAACTCGGAAGAGGAGACATCCATTGGATTCGCAAACGAGCGAGGTTGAAAACTGGCTAGACCTGTGATTCACAGACCAACAAATTCGCAACTTTTTCTACAAGAAAACACATATTTTGAGTTGTGAATAGAGAGCTAGGTAGACGACATATGCGTGGATGTTTAGAGACTAGGGCAGAGCTGAGAGTTTTGTTTCGGGGAATGGAGAGTTTCTTTTAATGTTTGGAATTTTTAATTTTAGGATATTAGTTTTGGCGCCTATTTTTTAGAAAATATATTTTTAAAATATTTAATATTATATTTAGCGACACTCTCTCCCACTCATGGCCCCTCAATTATATTTGAGACCAGTTATTAATTACTTTAGGGACCAGATTTAGTACCTTCGCAATAGAATACAAACTTAAGGACCACAATATAATCTCGTCCCAATACATATACTTTTAGAGATGGGGTTATTAAATTGTCCCTAAATGTTGGTCGCGGATAAGGCTTTTTCTTATAGTGAAGGACTGATAGTACAAGTCGTGAGCCACTAAGGCTGACATTTACAAAACTAAAATGAAATAAATACAACATCTATTTGAAATGTACACGATGATAATTCGAATCTAAAGCTACCAAGGAGAAGTGATAGCCATAACTGGAACACGAGTACATCTTCAATGACAGCTTCCACCATACACATCAACATTAACTCCAAGATCTGCACGTAAGGTGCATAAGTATAGTATGAGTATAACCGATCCCATGTACTCAATAAGTATCCTAACTAACCTCGGCGATGTAAAAGAAGCAAGAACTATAAATGGTACTCACTAATACCTGTGCAGTTCATGATTTCAACAAGTATAGAGCAGATATATGATCAAATCAGGATATCTTAGGTAAAACCACCTTGATGCTCAAATTATTTTTAAAGTGTTATGCTCAATCATTAATTCAGCATATAAGGAGGATATGCAAGTAAATCAGGTAAACAAACAAGGAAATTGCAAGTAAATATGAAATGCAATAACCACATATTAGTACGTTACGGTGTGCAGCCCGATCCAATAACAGTAACTGGCTGTCCCAGAGCTCACATCAACCAGATACTCATTGGTTCACACAATCCGCGTGTACACCGTCAAGAGAGAAACGTGAGAGTGTGACCCTAGGGGGATGGATCCATATCCACACACTGCACAAACAACTCACGTGATATAATATCAATATTTGGATCTGCACGGACAACTCACGTGCTGCACGGACAACTCACGTGCTAATATCACAATCCACCTGGCGTGTTCATAGGCATAACAACACAATCCGCCAGATGTGATCACAGGCATCCAGTCCAAATCATATCACACGGAAGCAAATATACAAGAATACATGTATTTGATAAGCAAATATCAGATTTCATGCTCCTGGACTGTTATAAGTGACATTCTAAAGTGTATGCATGTGCAAAGTATGCTATCATAACTCAAATTGGTAATTTCATCACAAAAATAACAATTTCCAAGTTTATTCATGGAATTAGCTTCTTCGTAACCTCATACATGGTTCAAATAGTTCACAACAATGATACAAATACGATAAATATCATAGCTTAGAGCTACAACTAATTCTCAACATATCATATCCTAAGCACTACCCCGAGCATGGATAAATACCCCGATGCTCGCACATTGGCTCAAACCCACACATATGCGCACATAACACGTAGCTATCACAAATAATTTAGGCAACTAGTGCCTCATCTAAGTTTATAAGATACTTACCTCAAACAAGTTACTGAGCAAGCCAAACAAATCTCTAGAAATGCCATCCCGACGTATCCACCTCCGAGCGGCTCAAAACAAGCCAAAAGCAACTCAGAAACATCAAATATTGCCCAAGAAAACAATTCCAAATGATCAAGATCGAGTCTTACACATTTACTCACACCCGAGCCCACACCTAAGAACTCCACAAAACTCACAAAATCCGATGACCCATTCAATTACAAGCCCAACCATACTATTTCCCTCTAATCCGACTTTGAATCGATGTTCAAAACTCAAAAATTCAATTTAGGAAGTTAAGACAAAACTCCCTAAATTTCTCTTTAAAATTCATAATACAAATGCCAAAATCAAAGTTAGATTAATGAAATATGGTCACGTCCCGAACCTAGGGAGGCGTGGCTGGCACCCGATGCCGTGCTGGCCCGAGCGAACCACTCTGTAACTCATGATTGTTCGACCAAAACTAGAACATACATAGGCCGAGTTAGCTGAACTCATCCCTTTTGTAACTATGAGTGGGCAACACTGTATCAATAAACTATCGTTCTTAAAACATGAATACATATGGGCTGTCAAGGCCTCTTACATACTGTACCAATTGAACTTCTATCTACAAAGCCTTTAAGATTATTTAACATCAAACATGACAGGGAACCGGCTTACCCATACTTCTATAGCAAAACTCTAACACAATGAGTCATAGAATCAGCTGCACTCAGAATGAGGTGGAGTCTTACCGATCCTTCGCCGAATGCAAACTATAACCACCAGATCGGTCGTTTTGTAAGATTTAGCCTCGTTTTCTCTATTTCTGGTTTATCGTGTGTTCCGTAGCCTAATTATGTTGTGTTGAGTCGGTTGGTTCGAGTTCGCAGTGGTCGTGGTGAGAATTGAGGCACTTAGTCTCTTAAATTGGCTCTATAGTTGGAAAAGTCAACCAGGGTTGACTTATAGGCAAATGAAATCAGAATGTGGATTTTTGGGCTCGGATAGCTTCGTTAGGTTCTTTGGGTCTTAGGAGTGTGTTCGGAATGTGGTTAAGAGGTCCGAAGTAGAATAATGCTTGAATTGGCGAAATTTAGTTTTTGGAAAATTTCGGTCGGCAGTGGAAAATTAGCTATCGGGGTCGGAATAGAATTCTGAAAGATGGAACATGTTTGTAGTGCCATTTTGGATGTGTGTGCAAAATTTTAGGTCATTCGAGCGAGTTTTGGGTAGTTTCAGCATCATTGGTGATTTTTGGAAGTTTGAAAATCCTAAGGCTTGAATCATGGGTTGATTTGATGTTTCAGTGTTATTTTGGATGTTCCAAGGGTTAGACTAATTCCGGGTTATCATTTATGACTTGTTGGTACTTTTGGTTGAGGTCCCGAGGGCCTCAGGATGAGTTCGGATGGTTATCGACATGATTTTTGGTAATATGGAACTGCTGGTGTAAAGCTTTCTGGTTTTCCGCACCTGCGAAAGGAGTAGCTGACGGTGTGAGGTCGTTGGTGCAGTCTAGGAGCCGCAGATGCGGAGGTTAAGGGGCTAAGTTATTTCTGCAGATGCGGAACCTTTGGTCGCGGGTGCGGGACCTCAGGTGCGGGCTTATGGACCGCAGGTGCAAGGTTGGATTTTTAGTGGAATTCCTCAGAAGCGCACCTGGGACTGCATGTGCAGTTAAAAGGCCACAGATGCGGTTTCACTGGACGAAGAGTATAAATACTAACCTTCGCTAAATTTGGGTTATTTCATCAAAGTTTTCATGCAGATTTGAGCTTGAGAGAGGGTTTTGACGAGGGAAATCAAAAGAACTTCGTGGAGGTAAGATTTTTGGACCTAAAACTCATTTCTATGGTACTATTTGGCTGATTAGAGGTGAAATTTATGGAAAATTAGAAACTAAATTTGAGATTTAGGCTTGGGAATTTGGAGACTTTAAATTGAGGAATTTAGGGGTCATTTGTGGTTGGATTTGGATTTATTTTATATGGGTAGATTCGTGAAAGGATAAGGATTCTAGTTTTGTGATTTTTATCAAACTCCGAGACGTGGGCCCGGGGGGGATGAGTTTGGCCATTTTTGGGATTTGTGCTTAATTTTGATAATTTTCGAATGGGTTTTCGTCTCCCTAGAATATATTGATAATATTAATCTAGTTTTGGTTAGATTTAGAGAAATCGGGAGCCGATTCGAGAGGCAAGAGCATTGCGGAGTAGTTTTTCGGGTCGGTTTGAGGTAAGTAATGACCGTAAATCTTGTCCCGAGGGTATGAAACTCCGGACTTTACATTTTTATCACTGTTTGGAGTGGCGCACATACTAGATGATGAGTGTGTGGCACGCACGGTTGGGGGATTGTAACTTGGTCCATCTCGTGGCAACTATTAAGTTTTGTATTTGATTCTACTTCATATGATATTGATGTTTTAAGACTATTATTATATTTTGAGTTGTACACCATGTTGGGGCCTTGTGCCGACCTGTTTGGACCCCTTGGGGGCTGTAAATGCTATTCCTCACTGTGTTGACTTATCGTTTATACTCAGTCATTTCCTGTTTAACTGACTTCGAAGTTCAGTATCATTTACACTACTTTTGTGATATAAAATGATATTTTGGGTTGAGTGCTCCGTTTATTTGATAGCCAGAGTGGCTTTGAGAGATTTTTGACTGAGTGAGGCCGAGTGCCTATGTTGTGAGGATATTATGGGATCGGGCTGCACGCCGCAGCATGCTGCACTATTTATGATATGTGAGAGGCCGAGAGCCTGAGTGATTATCCCACGAGATGGATTGAATTAGAGCTTGGGCTGTAGAAGCCCCTCCGGAGTCTATACATCCCCAGCGATCGCAGGTACCTACTGAGTGCGAGCGCCGAGTATGAGTGCCGAGTGATGAGAGATTGGGAGGCATGAACGTCTATGAGGTAGCTCGAGGGGATAATACTGAGTGATTGTGAGGCATGCTGAGTGATTGATGTTGAGTGATTATTCGCCCGAGGGGCTATTTATGATACATTTCCATCTGTAGGATTGTTTATGAACTCCGTCGACTTTATTTACTGCATCGTTTGATTTCTATGGAATTTGTGAAAATGGGTACATTTTCAAAAGATATTTTACTAAAAGTGATTTGTAAATGTTCCAAGATATTGTATCTGTACTTTCTGAAAGAAAGGTTCATTTATTGTGCATTGATGACTATTTTTACTTGTTTCGTAGTCTTAGATATTATTTACTCTCATTACTACTGAGTCGGCGTACTCACATTACTCCCTGCACCTTGTGTGCAGATTCAGGTGTTGGGTCTAAGCGCTAGCTGTCTTTGCATTCTCTTGGAGCTTTTGTTCGAGATTTGAGGTAGCTGTTTGGCGTCCGCAGTATGCCCTCTTTCCCTTCTTATCCTGTTATTTGATATCATTTCCTATAACTGGTTGTAGTAAGGAAATATTAGTACGTTGTATTGTTTATAGATGCTCATGACGGTTGACTCCAGGTTTTAGGGCAGTGTATAAACTACTTTATTCATTTTGTTGCTTTAAAGTGTTCAATTGGAAGAACTTTTATGGAATATCGAACAATTTTGAATTTAGCGGAAAGTCTTTATGTTATTTCGCGGTGATTGGCTAGCCAAATATCATGATAGGAACGGTCACGACCGGCTTAGGATTTGGGGTCGTGACAAGTTGGTATCAGAGCCCTAGGTTTCATGGGACTCACCGGTCATGAGCAGGTTTAGTAGAGTCTTGCGGATCAGTACGGAGACGTCTGTACTTATATTCGAGAGGCTACAGAACCCTTAGGAAGAATCTCACATATTGAATTCTTTTGTGCGAATCTGTTGATTCCTGGAACTAAAATTTTGTTGTTTTCATTCTCTCACAAATGGTGAGGACTCGCGCTACCGATCAGGGTGACCAGACACCAGCTAGACCATCGAGAGGTCGAGGCCGTGGCAGAGGGAGGGGTGCAGCCCGTGCAGCAGCCGGGGCAGTACTTGTGGACCCTCCTATTGTTCAGGATCAGGTCCCTACCGCATATGTTTTAGCGGGGCTGCCGTAGGCACCGGCAGTGCCTATTGTGATTCCAGGACTTCAGGAGACTCTAGTTCAGATTTTGACTGTGTGCACCAATCCTGCATAGGCAGTCGCTGTTTCTTCTACTACCGCTACTTCTCAGGCCAGGGGAGGCACTCAGACTCCACCTGCCCGGACACCTGAGCAGGTCAGGAGCTTCAGACCTCGGAGGCAGTTCCAGCTCAGCCGGTTGCCCCAGCTCAGGATTTTGTGATTCTAGTCATGCCAGATGACGAGTAGCGCAGGTTGGAGGGATTCGGTAGACTTCAGCCTCCGACATTCAGTGGTGCTGTGGGTGAGGATGCCCAGGGTTTCTTAGACAAGTGTCAGAGGATTCTTCGTACTGTAGGGATACTGGAGACTAGTGGGGTCTCGTTACCACATTCCAATTCTCAGGAGATGCATTCACTTGGTGGGAGTCCTACGAGAGGCGTAGGCCTGTTGGTGCAGCACCCATTCCTTAGCAGCAGTTCTCCACTCTCTTCTTAGAGAAGTATGTTCCCTAGTCTCACAAGGAGGAGCTGCGTAGGCAGCTTGAGCAGCTGCGTCAGGGTGAGTTGACAGTGACGCAGTACGAGATGAGGTTTTCAGAGCTAGCTTGTCATGCCACAGAGTTGGTCCCTACTATGAGAGAGAGAGAGGATCAGGAGATTCGTGGATAGTCTTACCTATCAACTCCGTATTTTGATGACTAGGGAGAGGGTATCAGGTGCTACTTTCGAGCAGGTTGTTGATATTTCTCGGGATATTGAGGCAGTTCGCCACCAGGAGTGGGAGGAGAGGGAGGCCAAGAGGCCTCGTGGATCTGGTGGTTTCAGCGATGATCCTTCTAGAGGACATTTTTAGCATGGTTGAGGTCATTCATTGAGGCCTCCTCAGCCAGTCCGCCCAGCCGATAGTGGTGCATCTTCGAGGCATGGTCCCCGCAGTTCTCATTCGGGTCGTTCTTTATTCAGTGTCCTTCCAGCCTAGAGTGCATCTCGAGCGCCATCATTTCGGGGTTCCTCTATGCAGGGTTCTTCTAGTGGCTATTCTGGTGCCAAGGGTTCCTTTCAGTCCCCGTCTCCAGCTCCAAGGAGTTGCTTTGAGTGTGGAGAGTTTGGGCATATATGGCAGTGCCCTTATTGCCTTGGTGGGTCTTCTTAGCAGAGGGGTCAGCCATCGACTTCAGCCCCAGTTACTTCACCACCCGCCTAGGAAGCTAGGGGTGGGGGTGAGACAGCTAGAGGTCGCCCTAGAGGGGGAGTTCGGGCGTGGAGGTCAGGCTCGTATCTATGCACTCCCATCCAGGCCAGATGGTATGGCCTCCAATGCAGTGATCACATGTATTGTCTCATTCTGTCGCCGAGATGCTTTGGCCTTATTTGACCTTGGTTCTACTTATTCCTATGTTTCATCATATTTTTCCAATTTTCTGGATATGCCCTGTGAGTCTTTAGTTACATCTGTTCATGTGTCGACTCCGATGGGCGACACTATTATTGTGGACTGCTTGTATCGGTCATGTGTGACATATATTGGGGGTCTAGACACCCGAGTGGACCTGTTGTTTCTTAGCATGGTTGATTTTTATGTGATATTGGGCATGGATTGGCTATCTCTGTTTCATGCTGTTCTTGATTGTCACGCTAAGACCGTGACCTTATCTATGCCAGAAATTTCGAGGGTTGAGTGGAGAGGTTCTATTGAGTATGTGCCTAGTAGGGTGATTTCCTATCTGAAGGCCCAGCGTATGGTAGAGAAGGGGTGTTTATTGTATTTGTCTTTTGTGAGGGATGTCAGTGTTGAGACTCCCACTATTGATTCTGTTCCTGTGGTCCATGATTTTTCGGATGTGTTTCCTGCAGACTTGCCAGGCATGCCACCTGATAGGGATATTGATTTCGGTATTGATCTGGTGCTAGGCACTCAACCTATTTCTATTCCACCTTATCGTATGGCACCAGCGGAGTTGAAGAAATTGAAAGAACAGCTTCAGGAACTCCTAGATAAGGGGTTCATTCGGCCTAGTATGTCACCTTGGGGTGCACCGGTGTTTTTTGTGAAGAAGAAGGATGGTTCCATGAGAATGTGTATTGACTACATGCAGTTGAACAAGGTTACAGCCAAGAATAAGTATCATTTGCCTCGTATTGAAGATTTGTTTGACCAGCTTCAGGAAGCCAGGGTGTTCTCTAAGATTGACTTGAGATCCGGGTATTGATGATTTGTTTGACCAGCTTCAGGAAGCCAGGGTGTTCTCTAAGATTGACTTGAGATCCGGGTATCATCAACTAAACATTCGGGATTCTGATATTCCCAAGACAGCTTACAGGACTCGTTATGGTCACTATGAGTTTATGGTGATGTCTTTTGGGCTGACCAATGCCCCAACAACGTTCATGCATTTGATGAACATTGTGTTTCATCCGTATCTGGATTCCTTTGTTATTGTGTTCATTGATGACATCCTGGTATATTCTCATAGCCAGGAGGATCACGCTCAACATTTGAGAGTTGTTTTACAGAGATTGAGGGGGAGAATCTTTATGCAAAGTTCTCCAAGTGTGAGTTTTGGCTTGGCTCAGTAGCTTTCTTGGGGAACATGGTGTCCAGTGACGGTATTTAGGTCGATCCGAAGAAGATAGAGGCGGTGCAGAGTTGTCCCAGACCATCCTCAGCTACGGAAATTAGGAGCTTCCTTGGTTTGGCCGGATATTACCGTCTCTTTGTGGAGGGGTTTTCTTCTATTGCTTCGCCCTTGACTAAATTGACCCAGCAGGGTGCTCTATTTAGGTGGTCAGACGAGAGTGAGGAGAACTTTCAGAAGCTCAAGACTGCATTGACCTCAGCTCCAGTGTTAGTAGTGCCATCAGCTTCAGGTTCTTATACCGTTTATTTTGATGCCTCGAGGATAGGCATCGGTTTTGTTTTGATGCATGAGGGTAGGGTGATAGCCTACGCCCCGCGCCAGTTGAAGACTCATGAGAAGATTTACCCAGTGCATGATCTCGAGCTAGCAGCCATTATTCACGCCTTGAAGATTTGGCGTCATTATTTGAATAGGGTGCATTGTGAGGTTTTCACTGATCACCGTAGTCTGCAGCATCTGTTTAAGCAAAAGGATCTGAATTTGCATCAGAGGAGATGGTTGGAGCTTCTCAAGGACTATGATATCACTTTTCTATACCATCCGGGGAAAGCCAATGTAATGGCCAATGTCTAGCATATTTTCCAGCAGCAGAGAGACCATTAGCACTTGATGTTTAGGACTTAGCAGGCCAGTTGGTGAGATTGGATCTATCAGAGCCCCGTCGGGTATTAGCTCATGTAGCTTCCAGGTATTCTCTTTATGATCGAGTCAGAGAGCACCAGTATGATGACCCACACTTGCTCATCCTTCGGGACAGGATCCGACGAGGTGATTCCAGGGATGTACTTATTGGTGATGATGGGGTAATTAGGATGCATGGTCGGATTTGTGTGCCCAATGTGGATGGGCTTCGAAAGTTGATTCTAGAAGAGGCCCATAGCTCGTGGTATTCCATCCATTCGGGTGCCGCGAAGATGTATCAGGATCTGAGACAGCATTACTGGTGGAGACGGATGAAGAAGGATATTGTTGAGTTTGTAGCTTGGTGTCTCAATTGTCAGGAAGTCAAGTATGAGCACCATAGACCAGGTGTGTTGCATCAGAGGTTGGATATTCCGGAGTGGAAGTGGGAGCGGATCACCATGGACTTTGTAGTTGGGCTCCCACTGACTCCGAGGAAGTTCGATGCTATATGGGTTATTGTGGATCGGCTGACCAAGTCCGCGCACTTCATTCCTGTTGGTACTACCTATTCTTCGAAGCGGTTAGCTGGGAGATTGTCGGGTTGCATGGTGTTCTAGTTTCTATCATTTCTGACAGAGGTACTCAGTTCACATCTCAGTTTTGGAGGGCCGTGCAGAGAGCGTTTGGTACTCAGGTCGATTTGAGCACAACATTTCATCCTCAGACGGACGGACAATCAGAGCGCACTATTTAGATTCTAGAGGACATGTTGCGTGCTTGTATCATTGATTTCGAGGGTTCATGGGACCAGTTTCTGCCACTCGCGGAGTTTGCATATAATAATAGTTATCAATCCAGTATCCAGATGGCTCCGTATGAGGCTTTATATGGTAGGAGGTGTAGACCTCTAGTTGGTTGATTTGAGCCGGGTGAGGCTAGACTATTTGGCACAGACATGGTACATGATGCGTTGGATAAGGTGAAGTTGATTCATGAGCGGCTTCGCACGGTGCAGTCTAAGCAGAAGAATTATGCGGACCGGAAGGTCCAGGATGTGTCTTTCATGGTTGGGGAGAAGGTTCTACTGAAGGTGTTACCCATGAAGGGTGTTATGCAGTTTGGGAAGAGGGGCAAGTTGAGTCCCGGTTCATTGGGCCTTTTGAGGTGCTTCAGCGAGTTGGAGGGATGGCTTATAGACTTGCTTTGCCATCCAGATTATCGAGTGTTCATCCGGTGTTTCATGTTTCCATGCTTTGGAAGTATGTTGGTGACCCGTCTCATGTTTTGTACTTTAGCTCGGTTCAGCTTGAGGGTGATATGTCATATGAGGTAGAGCCAGTGGCTATTTTGGGTCGTCAGGTCAGAAGGTTGAGGTCTAAGGATATAACTTCAGTGAAAGTTCAGTGGAGAGGGCAACCGGTGGATGAGGTTACTGGGAGACCAAGCGGGAGATGCGAAATAGATATCCTCACTTATTTGAGACTCCAGGTATTTTTCTAGACCTGTTCAAGGACGAACGTTTGTTTAAGAGGGGGAGAATGTAACGATCCGATCGGTCGTTCCTTAAGATTTAGCCCCATTTTCCCTATTTCTGCTATATCGTGTGTTGCTTAGCCTAATTATGTTGTGTTGAGTCGGTTGGTTCGGGTTAGGAGTGGTCGTGGTGAGAATTAAGGCACTTAGTCTCTTAAATTGGCTTAATAGTTGGAAAAGTCAACCAGGAGTTGACTTATAGGAAAATGATCTCGGAATGTGGATTTTTGGGCTCAGATAGCTTCGTTAGGTGATTTGGGACTTAGAAGTGTGTTCGGAATGTGGTTTAGAGGTCCGGAGTAGAAATAGGCTTGAATTGGCGAAATTTAGTTTTTGGCAAATTCCAGCCGGCAGTGGAAAACTAGCTATCGGGATCGAAATAGAATTCTGAAAGATGGAACAGGTTTGTAGCGTCATTTTCGATGCGTGTGCAAATTTTTAGGTCATTCGAACGAGTTTTGGGTAGTTTCAGCATTGTTGGTGATTTTTGGAAATTTGAAAATCCTTAGGCTTGAATCGTGGGTTGATTTGATGTTTCGAGGGTTATTTTGGGTGTTCCGAGGGTTTGACTAAGTCAGGGTGATCATTTATGACTTGTTGGTACTTTTGGTTGAGGTTGCGAGGGCCTCGGGATGTGTTCAGATGGTTATCTGCATGATTTTTGGTAACGTGGAACTGCTGGTGTAAAGCTTTCTGGTTTTCCGCACCTGCGGAAGGGGGAGCCGCAGGTGCGAGGTCGTTGGTGCGGTCTGGGAGGCGCAAATGCGGAGGTTGAGGGGCTAAGCTATTTCCGCTGATGCAGAACCTTTGGTTGCGTGTGCGGGACCGCAGGTGCGAGGTTGTATTTTTAGTGGAATTCCGCAGAAGCGCACCTGAGTCCGTAGGTGCGATTAAAAGACCACATGTGTGGTTTCACTAGACAGAGAGTATAAATAGCAACCTTCGCGAAATTTGGTTATTTCATAAAAGTTTTCATGCGGATTTGAGCTTGAGAGAGGGTTTTGAAGAGGGAAATCAAAAGAATTTCGTGGAGGTAAGATTTTTGGACCTAAAACTCATTTCTATGGTAATATTTAGCTAATTAGGGGTGAAATTTATGGAAAATTAGAAACTAAATTTGAGGTTTAGGGCTTGGGAATTTGGAGACTTTAAATTGAGGAATTTAGGGGTCATTTGTGGTTGGATTTGGATTTATTTTATATGGGTAGACTCGTGGAAGGATAAGGATTCTAGTTTTGTGATTTTTATCAAACTCCGAGACGTGGGCCCGGGGTGACGAGTTTGGCCATTTTTGGGATTTGTGCTTAATTTTGATAATTTTCGAATGGGTTTCGTCTCCTTAGCATATATTGATAATATTAATCTGGTTTTGGTTAGATTCGGAGCAATCGGGAGCCGATTCGAGAAGCAAGAGCATTGCGGAGTAGTTTTTCGGGTCGGTTTGAGGTAAGTAATGACCGTAAATCTTGTCCTGAGTGTATGAAACCCCGGACTTTACATTTTTATCACTGTTTGGAGTGGCGCACATACTAGATGCCAAGTGTGTCGCACTCACGGTTGGGGGATTGTGACTTGGTCCGTCACGTGACAACTATTAAGTTGCGTATTTGATTCTACTTCATATGATATTCATGTTTTAAGACTATTATTATATTTTGGGTTGTACGCCATGTTGGGGCCGTGTGCCGACCTGTTTGGACCCCTTCGGGGCTGTTACTGCTATTCCTCACTGTGTTGACTTATGATTTACACTCAGTCATTTCCTGTTTAACTGACTTCGAAACTCAGTCTCATTTACACTACTTTTGTGATATAAAATGATATTTTGGGTCGAGTACCCCATTTATTTTATAGCCCGAGTGGTTTTTGAAAGATTTCTGATTGAGTGAGGCCGAGTGCCTATGTTGTGAGGAATTACCGGATCGGGCTTCACACCGTAGCATATTGCACTGTTTATGATATGTGAGAGGTCGAGATCCTTAGTGATTATGCCACGAGATGGATCGATATTAGCGTTTGGGTTGTAGGATCCCATCCGGAGTCTGTACACCCCTAGTGAGCGCAGGTACCTACCGAGTGCGAGCGCCGAGTGCGAGTGCCGAGTGATGAGATATTGCGAGGCATAAGCGGCTGTGAGGTAGCCCGAGGGGCTAATACTGAGTGATTGTGAGGTATGCTGAGTGATTGATGCTGAGTCATGATACGCCCGGGGGGTTTTTTATGATACATTTTTCCATCTGTAAGACTGTTGGTGAACTCCGTCGACTTTATTTACTGAATCGTTTCATTTCTATGGAATTGAAAAAAGTTACATTTTCAAAAGATATTTTACTGAAAGAGATTTGTAAATGTTACAGGATATTGTATCTGTGTTTTCTGAAAGAAAGGCTTCATATACTGTGTATTGATGACTATTTTTACTTGTTTCGTAGCCTTAGACATTATTTACTCTCATTACTACTGAGTTGACGTACTCACATTACTCCATGCACCTTGTGTGCAGATTCAGGTGCTGGGTCTGAGCGCTAGCTGTCTTCGCATTCCCTTGGAGCTTTTGTTCGGGATTTGAGGTAGTTGTTTGGCATCCGCAACATGCCCTATTTCCCTTCTTATCCTGTTATTTGATATCATTTCCTAGAACTGGTTGTAGTAAAGAAATAGTAGTACGTTATATTGTTTATATATGCTCATGACAGTTGACTCCAGGTTTTGTGGCAGTGTATAAACTACTTTATTCGTTTTGTTGCTTTAAACTGTTAAACCGGAAGAATTTTTTATAGAATATCGAATAATTTTGAATTTAGCGGAAAGTCTTTATATTATTTCGCGGTAGATTGGCTAGCCTAGTATCATGATAGGCGCCATCACGGCCGGCTTTTGAGGCCGTGACACAAACCTTGTCTACTATGAGAGCTCGTCAATCTGATTATCTATACCTGCAGGCATGAATGCAGCGT
This sequence comes from Nicotiana paniculata, assembly GCA_005239505.1. NCBI lineage: Eukaryota > Viridiplantae > Streptophyta > Magnoliopsida > Solanales > Solanaceae > Nicotiana > Nicotiana paniculata. The sequence continues at coordinate 27,317 of MDKI01207864.1, forward strand.
CCCCAACAAAAGGACGTCAGTACGAATAATGTACTGAGTATGTAACGAAATATACTAAAAGCTGAAAGTGAGCTGATAATATAATAATTGAAAGTAACTGGAAGTCAAAGATAATCTGATGATATGCTCACCTGTTGATACTGACCCAACTCTCTTAATATAGTAAGTAAAATAGATGTCCGGCCCTATATATATATATATATATATATAATTGCTCTGCCGTAGTAGGCTCGCTCATAGGCGCTCGGCCATACTAGGCTATGTATCTCGATCAACTGGGCTCGCTCATAGGTGCTCGATCATTGTAGGCTCGGTATATATCTTACCATCTAATCGGAGGTTACCCAATAGGGGCCTGCCCATCGATTATAGCTCGATGTTAATGAAAATACTGTGGTACTGTATATATAGACTCTATGCTCTCTTGACTGGAAAAAGGAAATACTCAAATGAATATGAAGTCCTGATAAAAAGAATATTGTAACTTGCGAGAGTAGCAATATATACGTAAATTCCGAGACATGAATTTTTCTTTATGCCTCGTTATCAAACTTGTATAATTACGAGATCATGCCAAAATGAAAGAAGGGCTTAGCCTTAGTATACCTGGCCACAAACTGATTGGCTTTCTAATTGAAGAACCTGCACCAATGATATCTAGTGTGGTTGCCACAACTGGGACTGGATCACTATTTTGCTATTTGTATTTCTAGATTCATAGTTACTTGGACTAAGTTTGTCTCAATTGGCTTTTAAGTATCTTCCTTCTTAAAAACACTTACTGGTCAGAGAACCACTAGCATTTACTTCTTGCTTAATCACGTTACGTGAAGGAGGAGGAACATTAGCATATTCTTGAGGTTTAAGCACTATAAAATTTAATGAGTGAAGAATTAGAAATAAACAAAGGCAAGTGAAAGATTGATTTGGATGGAGGAATGTTTTTGTACTGGTGCTTAGCATCTGCTTTTGAACAGTGTGAATGAGGAAGAAAGACTTATATTTCAGTTTGTTACTTTCTGACAAAAATGAATCAAACTCTAAAAGAGACCAAATTTTAAAAAGACCAAACTTTATATACATCTTCAGTGTTTTACACGTTGATGTTAGATAGCCACTAATCTCATATGACTACTTAGTCATTGGTTTTGTTAGATCCCTTGCTGCCACGTCTTATTCTCATAATTTAATAATTAATTAAGTAATGTTCTGTTACCCGATAATTAATCAATTACCCACGTAGTTAAAAATTGTTTCAAATTACTTAAAATTCTACTTATTTTTAATACACTTTATATATCCTATTATCATGGTCATATGGTACCACATAAAATAAATACATACACTATTATTTTTATTAAAATATCCATGTCAAAATACATATATTTTCTCAAGTGACAATTTTCCTAATCTCATATAAAGAGTAAAAATTCTCGTACGCTTAATTTTTAAAATGGTAAAAAGACAACCTTCTTTTCTTGTGAGAAAATAATTTCTATCTTCACAATAAAGAAAATCTCATAAACTTTCTTATATTATGTGTATAATTTACCATATTCGAAAATATTAATAATGGTAACTATCCAAAATTATACTTATAAAACTTTTACTAAAATACTCCACTTAAAATAAAATACCACATTAACATTATATCTAACAGTATCAATGTTGTTAAACTTACGGAGTCTTGCAATGACATAGTCATAAATCCTCTATAATTGTAACGATCCAACTGGTCGTTTTGAGCTCTAGCGCGTCGTTCAGCGATTTGAAGTCATAAGCATCTCCATTTCAGGTATTATGACTTGTAGGTGTGGTCGATTGAATTTCGGAAAGTTTAGCGTTGATTTGAAAAGAAAATTCTCATTTCAGAAGCCTTAAGTTGGAAGAATCAACTAAGATTGGAATTTTAAGTAAAAGACCTCGGAATCAGGATTTGAAGGTTCCTGCAGGTTCGTATGATGATTTCAGACTTGGGCGTATGTCCGAATCGGGTTTTGGATAATCCGGGAGCGTTTCGATGCATATTGTGGAAGTTAGCATTTTTGAAGAAATTTCCTAAGTCTGGCCTGAAGCGCATTTAAGTGATGTTGATGTCCGTTTGGGATTCCGAGTCTGGTAATAGCTTCGTATGGTGATTCTGGAGTTGGGAGCGCGATCGGAAGTGGAATTAGATGTTCGTAGGTCATTTTAAAGTCATTTGGCTAAAATTAGAAATTTGAAGGTTTTGAAGAAATTCAACCAGAAGTGGAAATTTTGATATCGGGGTCGGAATGTGATTCCGGAAGTTGGAACAGGTCCATAATGTCAAATATGACTTGTGTGCAAAATTTGGGGCCAATCGGATGTGATTTGATAGGTTTCGGCATCGAATGTGAAAGTTTGGAATTTCAAGTTCATAAAGTTGGTATTTGGGTGCAATTCGTGGTTTCGATGTTGGTTGGTGTGATTTGAGGTCTCGAGCAAGTCCGCATTATGTTTTGGAAAAGGTTGGTATAGTTGGACGGGGTCCTGAGGTCTCGGGTGGATTCCGGGTGGTTAGCAGATCAAGTTTGGGAGTTTGTAGAAGGCTAAGGTTGATGTCATCTAGTTTGACCGCACCTGTGAGGATTTGGCCGCAGGTGCGGAGCCGCAGGTGCGGAGCCGCAGGTGCGGAGCCGCAGGTGCGAAGGATTGATGGTCCGGCTGGGAGCGCAGGTCCAATGGTATTTCCTCACCTGCGAGGTCGTAGATGCGGGTTATGAGGCGCATGTGCGAGGTTGAATTGAGTTGAGGAAAGCCGCAGGTGCGGAGGTTTGGTCGCACCTGCAGAATCGCTGGTGCGAGAATTTGATCGCAGGTGCGAAAAATCGCCTGGGCAGAATCTTTTAAAACCGAGAATTTATGGCCATTTCTTCATTTCTTCTTTGGTTTGGTCGATTTTGGAGGAGCTTCAAGAGAGAATTTCTTCATGCAATGTCAAGGTAAGTAATTTCTTCATGTTTTTAAAGTTAAATACAAGTATATGCATGGAATTAGACAATGAAATTGGTTGGAAATTGGGAAATCTTAAAGAAACCTAGAAAATGGTAATTTGGATTTTTAGCCACGAATTTGAGCATGGAATTTAGAGTAAATCATATATTTGAGTTAGTAAGGCTATGGGTAGAATATATCTTCGAGAAATTTCAGATTCCGGGCACGTGGGCCCGAGGGTATTTTGGTCATTTCACTAAGCAGGGTTGGGAAATTATATAATTTGGAATGGTTTGCAAATATTAGAGTATATTTTCATTGGTTTGTCGTTATTTGGATAGTGTTGGGTCATTGTGCGTCCGTTGGAGTCGTCGGAAGGGCTTGGAAGCCGGTTATGAAATTTCGAAGCGAGGTAAGTCTCCTTTCTAACTCTGTGAGGGAGAATTGTCCCCCTAGGTGAATTAATTAAGTATGTGCTATTATCTTGGGGGGCTACGTACGTACGAGATGACGGGAGTCCGTGCGTAGCTACTATTATGCCATGTCCGGGTAGTCTAGGACCCACTAGCATGCCTTACGTGTTGTACCTGTAATCCTGCCTGTAATAGTAAACTGCTAAAATAATCGAAATTGTAAGTGAATATCTAAAGAAGACTAGAGTTCATTTTCTTAATCATCTAGAAAGAGAATTGATTCCTCCGTGGATAATTGTATACATGGTAGGGTTATATTATGGAATATCATTAAACTTAGCAAATGAGTTTCAAAACAAAGATTTAAAAGCCATATTACATGTTCCTTTAAGAAGAAATATACCACTTTCCTGAGAAAAACTGCTTTCTTGATAAAAATACAAATTTATTATGTGGATATGTGTACATATGAGCACCTAAGTCGTTGGTATGATTCGCGAGCAGGCTAGCCTTATTATCTGTATGTATAACCGCGTCACAAGATCGATTCGCGAGCGGGGTAGATAGATGCATCTATGGTTCAAGTCGTTCGACCCTCGGCAGTTCACAATTTATTATTGTTGGTCCGTGCCGTTCGACCCTCGGCATTGCTTGCGCATGGTATTTACTGCGTAGTTGCTATGATCTTTGCCTAATTACTGGCCTGGGATTTTAAGTTGTCAATTGAAATGACAAAGATTTAAAGTTATTAAAAATTTTGGAAGAAGTTGTTCCTTCCCGTTGATTTACTGTTATCTGATTAAATCACCCATGTTGATTAATTATTACTAATATGATGAAGATATAAAGTGTTAAATGTGAACGGAGTTGATAATATTTATCCCTGATTTTAATCAATTTCCTATGATAATCATGCTTAGTGTCACACTCAAATATTCTAAATTGACCTTTATTAAGTGTCTAATTTGACCTCTCGTCACTACCTCTCTGAGGTTAGGCGGGCGACTTACTGAGTACACATTATTTTTATACTCATGCGACACTTGTTGTGCATTTTATTGCACAGGTACTCTCATAGCAATGTGGAGGATTCAGAGACTTAGGCGAGCTGCATCATCCGGAGGTGATCCGCAGCTGACAGAGTCTCCCTCGTACTGTATTTATTTTTATTTTAAATTTCCTTGTCTAATTTTTATTTTGGACAGGCTTTGTGATGATTGTATAAATTCTTAGAAATTGCTCACGTACTTGTGACACCGGGTTCTGGGATGTGTTGGGATATATTTGTTAAAATAGGACTATTTAAGCCATTGTATTTACTGAACATATTTTATTTAGTTAATATTTAATAAGGTGAAAGGAAATGCTTTTTCATAAATGTTAAAACCGGAATTATTTCAATTAATTAATGATTGACTTGCCTGACAATGATGTCTGGCGCTATCACGACCTTATGGATTTATGGGTCGTGACAACATGGTATCAGAGCTCTTGGTTCCCTTAGGTCTCACGAGTCATGAGTAAGTCTAGTAGAGTCTTGCGGATCGGTACGGAGACATCTGTACTTATCTTCGAGAGGCTACAGGGCTGTTAGGAGTACTTCCCTTCTTGATTCCTCATCGAGCGATTCGATTCCTTTGAGGCTTATGCCTATGTTCATTCCTACTCAATCTTACGCGTCGCTAAGCGCTCGCTAGAATCAGGAAATTTGAGGAATTGAAATGGTGCTACAGATGTAATTCAAGATGTTTCCGTGTGTAATTGCTTGGGGGCTGTTGTTATGGACCTGCAAAAGAATAATATGTTGTTTCAGCTCAGTAGCTGTGTTTCTGGGAGCCTTAAGGCTATGCTCAGGTAATGATGATGCTTGCGATTGGTTATCGCGCGATGTCGATATGATGATCTCGTATGTTGGAGGTGATGAATGGTTTGGAGGGAGGTCTTCTCAGAGTTTGATTTCAAGATTTTGGTATTTTAGTTCCGGCAGAGGAAAGGCATTTGGGTTATGAATGGTCCTGTTGGGGTTGATAAAGTAGTAAGACTTGGTGTCTTCAATGAGGTGGGATATGCACATGTGACGTGAAATCGTCGTCATTGATCGAATGAAATGTGTTAAGTTTGTCGGTGATATGATTTCTTCGGTTGCGTGGGGTCAGAGTATTGAGAAGAAGTATTGAAGAATGCAGTTGGCAGAGACCGTGAGGTGCGGTGGTTCGGTACCGAATAAGTGTTGATAATGAAGGCAGCTAGAGAAAGATGATCTTTGGAGAGCTTGAAGTCGTGGTGATCTGCTTGTTTGAGAGCTACAGAGAATGGTCCTGAAGTGAGGCTAGGCGCTGGTTCCATTTCTAGGAAGCCAGGTGTAAGAAGCGGAAGTCGAGCAGTCGCAAAGTGGGGGAGCGGCAGCATAGCTTGGAATTTGAAGATATTGTCGCGCATTGAATGGATGTCCATGAGGAGCGGATGGACTAGTAAAGTTGGTAAATGAAGCAGGGTGTAATATGGGGTATTGAAGTCGCAGAGAGCGGGCATTTCAGCGTTGTTGGAAGTTGTCCGCGGGTGATTTCCACAAGTGGGTTATCTCCTATGAATAGCATAGCGGTGGCATGGTCGGCAGGTCACTGTGAGGGGTTCTAGTGGCTATTCTGTAGGAGGCAGAATATGTGAATGATGCTACAGAATTTGAGTATTTAGGGAGTGATAGCAAGAGAATTTGGAAGAATGGGACGGATTGGTTGAGCAAGATCATGTTATCAAAGGAGAAAGGATCTCGGCAGGGTCTAGAGTGGTGCAAGGAGTAGCTTCGGGCTAAGTGGGGGAGTCCCACCATCTACAGTTGGGTTACAGGATTGTGTTATCATAAGGTTGCGGATTGTCGGCGTGTTGGAAAGTTATTATAGCTAAGGGAAAGGAGTAAAATGGTGATTGTGCGTGGGATTTGATGAATATGTGAAAAAGTTGGCCCTGTCGGACCAGGGTTAGGCTTTGGAAGATTAAGAATTTATGCTTAAGGCATGGGCGAGTTGTAAGGATAGTGACTCAGTCACGTGCTTCATTGAAAAAGGTGTTCATGTGCTAGAAGAGCCTTGGAGTTGATTGTATTGGGGGCCAGTCAGAGTAGGTGACTCTCAATAGCGGTCCTAGTGAGTTCAAAAGTTAAGAATGCGGCGTTTAAGGTTTCAGGCAGCAGTATGATCGAGAATCGAGCTTTTGCAAAGTAATTTCTGAGAAAAAGGAAGATGGTTGGAATGTTCTATGATATGTTTCAGCATGCATGATAGTATTGGAGGAGTGAGAGAAATAAGCTCCGGATTGTAGAAATATTATTAGGAGGGTATGAGACGGGTTGCGAGATTTAGGCAGCATAGTCTCGTGAATCAAGGTCACTCGGGATGAGTGAGGGTTGAGTTTGCTATGAGTTGAAGGAGGTTGTTATTATTCCTGAGGAGATTAGAGATGATTAAAAGAAGATATATTGATTATTCATGGTTGAAATGGCACATTTACAGTAGTGATCAGCTCCTTCGGTGTGATTAAGTTATGCATGTGGTTTGTGCAGGTGCGAGCGGGGCTTGTCGGCCGTCGTAATGGATTTCATGTGGGAGCATTTGAGTGTTATGGCCTGTTAGGTGTAGGCAGATCCCGAAAGGGTTATGGTTGTATAGACTACTACTTAAGGATTTGCATGTTGGGTGATTGTGAGAATTCACTCGTGTGTTGAGATGGTGCTCTTGAATTGAGTTAAGTAAAAGGTTTTCTATATGATGAAGTGTTCACCCTATTGGTGGTTCAGAAGTTATGATGGAATTCTTGCGCTAGCTCGTATTGGCATGTTAGGTGAGGTAAGCAGTATATAACTGGGAGTAAGAATCGAGACTGCGGTTCGGTGATGATAAGGATGTCATGAGCTCGGAAGAGCAAGAAAAAGTGATTTGAAAGTTCAGAGTAAGCTGGTGTTATCTTCAGTGTCACCTGAGATTGATATTCAGGGAAAGAGTCTTGTACCCTGGTTATGGGTTCTTGATTTGTCTTACAGCGTAGTATGGCCAGTGGTGGATGTGCAGACTTGATACCTTGTGTGGAAGGTCGTGGGAGCGTGACCACGGGAAGATTGTATAAGTGTGACATGTAGTCACTTGATGGATTGAAGATTTGGACTGAGTATAAGGAAATGCAATATTGCTTAATTGAGAATTTACGCCTGGAAGGCGTTGAGTTCATTTGGTTGTGGATTCTGGGGTGTTTGTCCCGGCTATGATGGTTGTTCTCGCGTATTATGAGAGAAAGTGGGTTAATATGGACCCAGGTGAGGCTATTAGCCTAGTTTGGAGCGAGCAAGGTAGACTCGATGTTGTGGATGGATTTAAATATGGTTATGGGCTCCATATGAGCCAGGCATGTTCATTTCAGTAGAGCGCTTTTTCATGGAAAGGTATTAGGACAACAGATGTTGCTCCGTTCGCCAAATTCATGTGTTATTATGATTGTGCCGTGTGAGTTGTGAAACTGCTTGATAATTTCCTATGTGATGAGGTCCCGCGTAGTGGGGGGTGTTATGTGAGCAGGATAACTCTTGAGATCCAAAGTGTATATATATATATATATATATCGCACCTCAGTTATGCTTGAGTTTTGTAGCCTACGGCTTTATCAGTCTCCCCAGGATGGTATTATGCACTTAGCACGCTTATGATCGATATTCAGTAATTTGTATTAGTGGGCAAACCATCTCCGTGTATATATCTTCTTAGGTAAATTTTATGTGTGGATCGGGTGGAACGTCTCCACGGGTATATTATTCGGATCGGGTTGCACGCCACAACAGTGTGATGATGAGTAAGGTTCCTATATTTATTCTTTCTTATGTTCTACTTCCTATTTTCTGAGAAAAGTTCATATTAGTTGCGTAAGCTGAATAGTCCCTTCCTGAGTCGTTTCCTTATTATCATGTCCGGGTTATGGCCTATTGGCGTGATGTGGTATCATGTGAGGTTGTTGGTCATGTTTGGGGTGATTTGTTGTCTGAGCAGTTCGTATTGGGTAAGACGAGATTGTCAGATCAGGGATCAATGCGATAAGGTTATGTGAAGTGTATATTGAAGAAAAAATACCATTATTCAGGTTCATAATGAGGTCATGATTCTAGTCAAGATTGACATATTCAATGATTTGTTAACTCTGCAGTTGGGTATGAATTTATGCACATTTCCTCTGTTGTGGTGGTATCGTCAACATTATAGCAGGATGTATGTATATATATAATGAGGTGCATTGGGAGCATCAGATTCGTGGAATTTTGGCTATTAAGGTTCAGGGAGCGTCATTGTGGTTAGAGGATGAATTTTTCGGTACATGGTGCTAATTCAGTAAAGATATGCAGTCGTGTTCTGGTATATCGTGTGGTAGTTGATTCGGTGTTTATATGTTGGAGGTAGGCCTGGCATAGAATTTAAAGTGTTGGAACTAGGTTCTGAGCTTATTATATGGATAAAAGAAGAAATCTTCAGATTGGGTCAAGCTAATGTACTCAACCGGGTTGTGGTAGCACGGGCAGGTGCTAGAAATGTTAAACAATGATTTTAGATAACTCCAGAGCAGTTCTTAGCACGTTCGAGGATGAACGTCTGTTTAAGTGGGGGAGAATGTAATGACCCGACCGGTTGTTTTGAGCTCTAGCGCGTCGTTCAGCTGTTTGAAGTCATGAGCAGCTCCATTTCAGGTATTATGACTTGTACGTGTGGTCGGAATTGAATTTCAGAAAGTTTAGAGTTGATTTGGAAAGAAAATTCTCATTTTAGAAGCCTTAAGTTGGAAGAATCAACTAAGATTGGAATTTTGAGTAAACGACCTCTGAATCAGGATTTGAAGGTTCTTGCAGGTTCATATGATGATTTCGGACTTGGGCGTATGTCCAGATCGGGTTTTAGATAACTCGTGAGAGTTTCGATGCATATTGTGGAAGTCAGCATTTTTGAAGAAATTTTCTAAGTTTGGCCTGAAGCGCATTTCAGTGATGTTGATGTCTGTTTGGGATTCCGAGTCTGAGAATAGCTTTTTATGGTGATTCTGGAGTTGGGAGCACGATCGGAAGTGGAATTGGATGTCCGTAGGTCATTTTGAAGTCATTTGGCAAAAGTTAGAAATTTGAAGGTTTTGAAGAAATCTGACCGGAGGTGGATATTTTGATATCGGGGTCGGAATGCGATTTCGGAAGTTGGAATAGGTCCGTAATGTCAAACATGACTTGTGTGAAAAATTTGGGTCCAATCGGACGTCATTTAATAGGTTTCGGCATCGGATGTGGAAGTTTGGAATTTCAAGTTTATAAAGTTGGGATTTGGGTGCGATTCGTGATTTCGATATTGTTTGATGTGATTTGAGGCCTCGAGCAAGTCCGCATTATGTTTTGGAACAGGTTGGTATAATTGGACGGGGTCCTGGGGGCCTCGGGTGGATTCCGAGTGGTTAACGGATCAAGTTTGGGAGTTTGAAGAAGGCTGAGGTTGCTGTCATCTGGTGTGACCGCACCAGTGAGGATTTGGCTGCAGGTGCGAAGGATTGATGGTCCGGTTGGGAGCGTAGGTGCGATGGTATTTCTACACCTGCGAGGTCGTAGATGCGTGTTATAGGGCGCAAGTGCGAGGTTGGATTGAGTTGAGGAAAGCCGCAGGTGCGAGAATTTGATCGCAGGTGCGAAAAATGGCCTAGACAGAATGTTTTAAAACTGAGAATTTGTGGTCATTTCTTCATTTCTTCTTTGGTTTGGTCGATTTTGGAGGAGCTTCAAGAGAGGATTTCTTCATGCAATGTCAATGTAAGTAATTTCTTCATGTTTTTAAACTTAAATACAAGTATATGCATGGAATTAGACATGGAAATTGAATGGAAATTGGGAAATCTTAAAGAAACCTAGGAAATGGTAATTTGGATTTTTAGCCACGAATTTGAGCATGGAATTTAGAGTAAATCATATATTTGAGTTAGTAAGGCTATGGGTAGAATATATCTTCGAGAAATTTCAGATTTCGGGCGCGTGCGCCCGAGGGCATTTTTGTCATTTCACTAAGCGGGGTTGGGAAATTAAATAATTTGGAATGGTTGCAAATATTAGAGTATATTTTCATTGGTTTGCCATTATTTGGATAGTGT